>JASDQU010106441.1:61070-143477 GCA_032191745.1 Picea mariana
TGATGTGAAGGGACCTTATGAAGAAGGTCGATAAATGTAAATAACATTATGAATTTATATTACAGGACTGCTGAGAGGGGATGTGCAGAAAAAGAGACCACGATGGCGGTGGAAGGCACCTGAAAAGGTAGCGTTAACTTCCACTGAGAATTAAATACCGTAATTGGGACTCCACTGGCCCGGAGAACCAAAAGCGGCTCGCTGGCCCTGAAAATTAATGGCTCGCAGACTGGTAGGCGGATGGCTTGATGAGGGATGGGATGGTGAACCGCCCATCCGTAGAGTCGTTAGGCCTGATCAGTGCGAGGGTAATCGTGCCACACGCAACCTCGTGAGAGGATGAGGCGTATGGCAGAAGCGATTGAAAAGGGGTGGACGCGAGGGGAACTCTGGCAGTTTTTACGCAGAGTCAGTAACCGCAGAGAGGAGGGGATTGCAACCTTCGCTCCTGGGCACTGGCAGACCGAGAGACGCAGGTCTCAGAACATCGTGGTGAACGAGTTTTGACATTAGAAACCCCGAATCCCGATATTGAACCAGTGATTGGCACTTCGCTAATGCAGGCATCTGGAGATGTTCCTTTTAAGGGGGAGATTAAACCCAAAATTTTTAAACTATGATAGTGGGTGTGTTACACGTGGGCTTCTCTCATGTTTGCAAACCACTCGGGAATTCAGCACCTCCAGGTATTGGGGGACTCCGGAGTGATAATTGATTGGCTTAGGAAGGTCGGGAAGCTTCAAGCAATCAATATCGAAGGGTGGAAGATTAGAGTTCGAGAGCTGCAGTTTGCCTTCCTAAACCTCAGCTTTCATCGTATTTTTAGGGAATCAATCGAGGAGGCGGACAAGTTGTCTAAGCGGGCCCTAGACTCTCCGAAAGGTAGACTTACCTATTTTCTTTAGGATGGAGTAACGGAGGACCCTCTAAATCATTGGAACATATTCTAAGTCTTTGGTTTTCTCAGCTTTTTGTAAGAGACTTTTTGTTGTAGTAAGGAAAGTGATCTTTGATAAGTATTGGCAGAATTCGCAGTGCTTTCTGTTATCGAGTGTAGTAGTCTCAGTTATTTTCGTGTCTGTCCGGTTGGTAAGTTCTGGGGCGATCGGAGAATACTATGTGTATTGTAGCGCTTTGCTATGTCCGACAGATTGAGAGTCGAAAAGATTTGTATTGCAAAAGGAAAAGAAATTATTAATATAATTTTTGGGTGAATTTTCTTCCGATAAAAAAAACAAAAAAAACAAAAAAAACTACATTGTCATAAAGTTGAAAAGGTTAAATGGGATATGAAACTACATTGTCGTAAAGTTGAAAAGTTAAATTGGATATGTTATTTTAAACTACATTGTCATAAAGTTAAAAAATTAAATTGGATATGAAACTATTAAATCACATTGTCATAAAGTTGAAAAGTTAAATTGAATATGAAACTAAGTTAAATGGAATATGAAACTATGACAATGAGTTGTATTATTTTAAGGGGGCATAGCACAACATTTATCAATTTGGAAAGAAATGGAGGATATGAAAAGTTAAATTGGATATGAAACTATCACAATGAGTTGTGTTATTTTAATGGGACATAACACAATACTTATCAAGTTGGAAAGAAATTGAGGGTATGAAAAGTTAAATTGGATATGAAACTATCACAACAAGTTGTGTTATTTTAAGGGGACATAGCACCACGTATCGAGTTGGAAAGAAATTGAGGGTATTGATACGTGTTTTTTCAAAAGTGCGAAAACATGTCTTTTTAGAAGTGTCAATGGATAAAATTTATTGCAAAGAAAATGTTTTTTTGACATTTTTAATATAAATTGAGGGTATGAAAAGTTAAATTGGATATGAAACTATCACAAGAAGTTGTGTTATTTTAAGGGGACATAGCACCATGTATCGAGTTGGAAAGAAATTGAGGGTATTGATACGTGTTTTTTCAAAAGTGCGAAAACATGTCTTTTTAGAAGTGTCAATGGATAAAATGTTTTTTTGACATTTTTAATATAAATGTGTTCACAAAAGATATTTTATTCTAATAAAGATTATTGAAATGTTTTTTATGTGTTGTTTGTTAAAGAAACAAGTATATATGTCTAGAAATTGTATAACACTATACACAAAAAAATAACAATAAACATAACTTTAAATATAAATATAGACAATTTTAGCAAAAAAATATTATGATTTCATCATATACAATAAGTTATTTTACAATACTCGCATTTCCATTTAGTATGCTTATTGAGTACTTAAGAGACTGGAAACTTTTCAAAAGTTTTGGGTAACATTTTGTTTTGATTTCATAAAAAAAATTGAATGTTTTGGTTTCATGATTTTATACATTTCATATAGAATGGCATATGTTTCAATGTCATTGAAGAAAAAAAATCATAAAATAATTTGAAATATGTAATATTCGCAAAGTCAAAAATTGTTAAAACAATAAACAAATTCTTTGGAATGCCAAAAAATGAACACTTGTTCAAAGTTCGTTGATGGTACTTAAGAAATTTTGAAAGCATCGATGGTACCTAAGTTTTTTTTGTAAGAGTCGATGGTACTTAAGTTTTTTCCAAAGTGTCGATGAATAAGGGAAGTGTGTAAGAAAGTGACAATGGAAATTTGAAAGTTTGGCGATGGATGTTTTGTGAAAAGCACCGAAGAAGGTTTTTTTAAGTAGGTCGATGGAAACAAAGTTTTTTGGGAAGCACCGAAAAAGGTTAAAAGACAGGTTTTTGTTGAAATGCGTCGATACAACAGACGAATTTACAAAGCGCAGAAGAGGCTTTTTTTAAATTGGTCGATGAGAACAAGGTTTTGGAGAAGTGCCAAAAAATGACAAGATATAAACTTTTTTTTAAATGGCTTGGTACAATGAACAAATTGAGAAAGGGACAAGAAGGATTTAAATTGTTAAAACAATAGACAATTTTTTGGAACTCCTAAAAATGAATACTTTTTCAAAGTTCGCTGACGGTACTTAAGAAATTTCAAAATCGTCAATAGTGCCTAAGTTTTTTCATAAGCATCGATGGTACTTAAGTTTTTTCCAAAGTGTCTAAGAATAAAGGAAGTTTTTTAGGAAGCAATGATAGAAATTTGAAAGTTTGTCGAATTGAGAATTGGTTGAGAAATGTTTTTCAAGTGACAATGCAAGTTTTTTTGGAAAGCGGGGATACATGTTTTTTCAAAAGTGTCAATACATGTTTTTTTAAAACCGCAGATACATGTTTTTCCAAAAGTGCCAATGGATGAAATTTAAAGTTCTCTGAAATGGTCATGTTTTTTTACAATCATTGATACACATGTAGGAAAAAATTGTATAGACTCCAATAGAATGCCTGGTATCTGGAAAAAAAAAATGCTAAAGCAATAGAACTCTTTGGAACGCCAAAGAATGAACACTTTTGCAAACTTCGTCAATGGTACTTAAGTATTTTTGTAAGCATTGATGTTACATAAGATTTTTTGTAAGCATCGATGTTACATATGTTTTTTCCAAAGCACTAATGAATAAGGGAAGGTTTTTAGAAACAATCGATGGAGACTTGAGGGTTTCGCGATGGACGTTTTTAGAAATCCATCGATACAATGGATGAATTGACAAAGTACGAAGAAGGATTTTTTAAAGTTTGTCAATGAAAACGGGGTTTTCGAAGAAGCATGGAAAAAGGTTAGCGTACAAGTTTTTTGAAATGCGACGTTACAACGAACGAATTGAGAACAGGCTCAATGAGGTTTTTCTAAAATCAATGATGCAACTTTTTTGGAAAGTAGTGATACAAGTTTTTTCAAAACCACCAATACACCTTTTTTCAAAAGCAGAGAAACATGTTTTTGCAGAAATGCCAATGGAAAAAATTTAAAGTTCATCAAAAAGAGTCATGTTTTTTTACAATTCCCAATACACATTTAGGAAGGCTTTGTATAGGCATTGTATAGGCTTTGATAAGGGGTTAACTTTAATGGCTACCCCCTCCTTTCACATGACATTTGATATTTATTTTTCCCCGTCAATTAACCATTTCAACGCTTTTGATCAAAGCAGACAATTAAAATATCAATGGCATTAGTCACTTTAGACCAAAGTGGAGTCTCGGTGTTGTAACTAAGTGTTTAAAGTGCTTTGTTTGTGAGAAATTTTTAATTTCGTTATAATAAAATCTAAATATTTTTCAGATTTTGAACAAGACAACTAAATCACAATTAAAATGAGTCTTTAAAGACTTAAAACATAGTTAAAGGATGGAATAATTGAGGTGTGATCTATTTTAAAGACTAAATTATAACTTGATCAGCCTTTAGATCTGACAACTTGAAGGGAAAGTTGATCAACGTCAGACGTTAATATCAGAGTTCTAGGTAAACGGAGGTTAATGGAGCAAAAAAATCTGATACCACCAAACCACCATTGATATATGTGTGGTGTTCCTATTCAAATCAAAGCATTTCCAAACTTTTCAAAACCACTTTCCAAAGCTCCAATACCACTTCTAGTATTGAATTAACTATTCCAACGGTTTTGATCAAAGCCATTAATTAAAAAATATCAATGGCTTCAGTCACTTTGGACCAAAGTGGAGCCACAATGTTATAACTAAGGGTTTAAATTGCTTTGTTTATAAAAAAAATTCAATTTTGTTATTATTAAATATGGAAAAAAAAAATCAAGGTGGCAGGTGCGAGAGGGGTGTTGTATGGCCCAAGAGGAAATTTGGAATCCACCTTTGCATGAAGCCTTGGTCATTCTTAAAATAACCAAGTTGAAGCCTATGCCTTATTACAGGGACTGATTATGGCAAAGGCTCAAGGTATTTATGTCCTCATAGTAGTCGAGGATTCTAAATTCACAATTAATCATGCAAGGCATGATTCTCTTCCAAAGAACATCCATCTTAGAGCCACCTTTTGCAAAATTGAGAAAGAATCTCAGTCTTTCCACACAATTGAATTCTTTCATGTATTAAGATCCAACAACCAGGAGGCTAATTGACAAGCCAACCATGCCATCAGACTTCAAGAAGGGTTCTCTTGGTCAACAGATCTCAATATACCGAAACAATTTCATGAGGTGTCAAATCCATGCAAAAATATTGAAAAGGCGAAAGCATTAACCCTTCTCCCCCATGAATGTCTTAGGACCTAAGGGAATGTGTTTTGATAAAAAATTAAAAAAGTAAAAGGGGGGATCCCCCCCCTTTTGGGAGCCCCACCCTCCACCCATCGTCATTCAATCAAGAATTAACAAATGGAGTCATCGTGTTGTCGTTCCAAAGTCGTGGATGCATGTTTGTCATGCACTACCATGAGCATTTCTTAACTTCCCTTGATGGGAACGATCTTTTCCCCAACCTCGTTCCTTACCTTCTCTGTAATGTGGGATAAACATGGGCACACTCAAATCTACTATATATTCATGTAATGATATTCGAAGGTGGCAAGAGTATGATGGTGACTCGATTTGCATGTGGGGGATTTATTTTCGAAGGTGGTGAGCATTTGAAGGTGACTCACATTGCATGTGGGGGTCTTTTTACCTCATGCATGGCTCACATTCGACCTGGCTTCTTTGTTTGGGTGAGGAAAAACTCAGCCAGTTATGTTCCCTCACTCTGGTTGTTAATTCACGGGTCTTGTTTAGGTGACCACAGAAAGATATGGTGGCCACAGATCTGGGGCATTCGACAAGAAAAATAGAAAAGTTGGAAGAAGATCTTGCTTACACCCGAAACTGTGTTCTCTCTCTGCAAATTCCATACAATGGCCTCTCGGCCCAAACACTCATATTTCTAGAAGAATATACAACTCAGAAATAGACTATTTTGCAGCTACAGGATGAACGCTCAACTCTTTGACAACAATTGGATTAAGTTTGTGCTAGGCCTTGACAAATCATGACCCCTCCAACAGATAATGACACTCCAAGGAACTCCGACGAAGCCTCTTCTCTAGCAGAAACTCATGTTCAGTTGGACTTGAACGCCCTAGCGCCGAAAATAGGGTAATGGTATCAATTCGGTCCTGCTTCAAAAGGATTTCCAAAAATGTTCCATTTTTGTTTATATATTCTAGGCATTTTTTATAGATTGTATTCAGGCAAGGCCCATGGATTTAGGTATTGGGGGAAAAATGTAAAGCTGAAAAAAGTAGTTGTAGTGCCCCCTTAGTAGGGTGTTTTATATAGTTTAGTGGAAATTTTTGAACCTTATGTACTTCTCATAGGTTTTCCAACATCAATTTATTATTAAAAAAAGTTTCCTGTTGTTTTTGTAAAAAATAAATCTGAATTTTTTTTGAATTTTTTTAGTGAGACAACTAAATCACAATTAAAATAAGTCTTTAAATACTTAAACAGTGTTAAAGGATTAAATAATTGAGACGCAATCTATTTTAAAGACCAAATTATAACTTGATCAACCTTTAGATATTACGGCTACAAGGGAAAGTTGATCAATGATGGAGGTTAATATCGAAGCTCTAAGTGAACAAAGACTAATGGAGCAAAAAAATATGATAGCACCAAATGACCATTGATATACATTGCGTGTTCTTATTCAAATTGGGAGCATTTATACAATTTTCAAAACTACTTTACAAAGCTCTGATACTGCTTTCGATATTGAGTATACCACCTTGTCAGTTTGGTGGTTAGAAACAAATAAGTCACAATTGCATGGTATATTAAGGACCAATAGAATAACGACAAGTGTTTTCCTTCAAGAGGCAAATAAATAAACATTATTTGAACAAAATAAGGAAACCATGACCTTTCATTTTGTCATTCAAATGATAAAAACATAAACAAATATTACAGACAATTGAGTGAGAGACAGTTTAAACTACAGATTTGAGGAACAAAACTCCTTTCATCAAATTAACAAAATCTTCAAGAACTGGTATCTTTGAATAACTTAACTTGAAATAAATATTCTCGTAAAAACATTTGAAAATGGTATTTTTGATAAAAACCTGTATTAAATTAATCACAGAAGATTAGATTACTTGCAAAAAAAGAACAACAATTTCTCAACAATCAAAATTAGAAAACCCATATTTCCAACACTTTGTTGATAAGGACCTAGTCGATGTTGTAACTAAAGGTTTAAATTGCTTCGTTTATGAGAAAATTTTAATTTTGCTATAAAAAAATCTAGAAATTTTGTGAAATTTTGAACAAGACAACTAAATCACGATTAAAATGAGGTTTTAAAGACTTGAAACATGGTTAAATGATTAAATAATTGAGGTGTGATCTATATTAAAGACTAAATTATAACTTGATCGGCCTTTAGATTGGACGACTGGAAGGGAAAGTAGATCAACGACATATATTAATATCAGAGCTCTAAGTCAACGGAGGTTAATGGAGCAAAAAACTCCAGTGCCACCAAACCACCTTTAGTATATGTGTTGCCTTCCTATTCAAATTGGAGCATTTCAAAACTTTTCAAAACTTGGATACCACTTCTAATATCGAGTCTGACACCTTGTCAATTTGGTAGTTATAAACATTTAAGTCACCATTGCACGATGTAGTAAGGACCAATAGAATATCGAAAAGTGTTTTCCTTTGAGAGGCAAATTAATAAATGTTATTTTAACAAAATAACGAAATTGTCACATTTTCTATTCAGGTGCATTTTAAATTTTTTGGAAGCAAATGTCCAGAGAAATTGAGAGGTTTTCACCTGAGTTACAATATGTAGTATCATAGCATTAAGTGGTTGAAACAGGCATCGAGTGATTTCGTAGATTTTTATAAAATGACGATGTTTGGTCTCCTTTATATATAAAGAATGTTGAGCATTTACAAACTTTGAAAATCAATTCCTTTTTTTTTTTAAAGTTGTATTGTTTTGATACATGACAACTTTTAATTTTCTAATGTAATAATAGTTTTAAGTGACTATAAAAAATCATTGTCATGACACATCTACTAGTTTTCTTTAGATTCTTATTTCTTTGTATTTGAATAATAATTTCAAAAGAAACTTTAAATTAGCACAAGCTTATTTGACATCTTTGAAGACTTATTGTTTTAGTTATTACAATTATATATATATATATATATATATATATATATATATATATATAAATAAAATAAATAAATAAAATACTTTATTTCGAACCAGGCAATTACTACAAGAAAAAATTTCAAATAACTTGTATTGTTCTTATCAATTATTTACTTCACTAAGAAAACAATAAATACAGTCTTATTCAATGTAGATTTTTTTTAAATATTATTTTTGACTTTCTCAAAACGAATTAAGCAAATTGCATAGGCTTAAAGAATCTTCATACTTCAAATTAACTGAAAATTGCATATAATTGAAAAATCTCTCATATCTCAAATTAATTGAAGTGTTTGAAATTGCTATTTTACAATAAATTATCATGGTAATATTATTTTGTTGGCAAAGTAATTATTTTCTTATAGTTATGTAATCATTAGACAAATTTTAGTAGGATTTCTCTCATTATGTTGAAATTCAATGTACATTTTTAGGGAAAAAAGTAAAAGGAAAAATGCTATGTTGAAATCAAATATCAAAATAAACTTAAGATATGAAACCCAATTCTCATAAGTGTTATAAGCATCATAAATTTTAAGTTAAAATTTAAAATGTCAAATCCATTCAAAATCAAGCACATATCACCAAATTCATCACAAACATAAAAGCATCAATATTGAGATAATTCTGGAAACATGTCCACATGTGAAATCTCCTTCTTGTAACTCCTTGGTGTCTTCTTTGGAGTGAGTAGAAACAGACTTTGAAGACTCAATGCTAGAGGGTTTATCCAAAGGTTTCTTTCCTTTCTCATCTGCTAGTAGCTTTTGTGAAGAAGAATTGATTTCAATGCATGGTTGGTTTTGAGCGAATGAATTGGGAGAAGTAGCAAAAGGGGAAAGGATTAGCTCAAGTTTTTTTTCATGACTGTTGGGCCAATTTACAATTCCAGAGGTAGGTCTATTTGGATCCCCCCCCAACCCATCATTGATAGGATCTGGTTGAGGATGCAAAGGATTGTTTGCTATGCTTGGACGAGGTTTCAAAGGGGCATTAGAAGGTATGAAAGGTTGAGGTAAAACTTGTTATCCACCCAAGAAAATATGTCATGTTTGTGCTAGTTGATTAAACTCATTATTATTTGCATCAAAGTGAATAGAAAATCTTATCCTCTTATTTCTCCCTTATTGCAATATAACACTAGGTCTTCTTCCTTGTCCTCTTCTTGATCCATGTGAACCTATGCTAAAGAAGTTCATATAGTAATATGCATAACTATAATCACTCTCCATATATCAAACATCTAAGGATGTAACATATTATCAACTACATGTAAATATAAATAAATAGTATTTCAATGAATGTTCATTAATATAATTTAATGATGGCCCAGGTTAGGAAGTAATAACTTGGGAGGATGGATGATGCATGCATATTTTTTTCAAAGCACATTTTTTTTTGTACTTGGCTCTTTTTGACAAAGGCATTTCTAATTTTAAAAGAAACGGAACTTGGACAACTCACTCTATTTCTCCAAAGTATTGCATGCAAGTGTAGGAATGGTAATAAAGCCCAGAGAAACTATCAAGATAATAATGAACGCTAATACCTAGTTTAGCTATAACTTTTCTTTTGAAATATAGTCATAATTGAGCCAAATGTATGCATTTTGAAACCAAGAATGTATATCAAATGTGTAGATTTTAACCTTGTATAATATTTACTGCAAACATATTTCCAGTAAAAGAATAGAAAAGATACAATGGAAAATACAAACATTACACAAAGATTTTTCCCCTGGAAACCCAAACCGGGAAAACCAACGTATTCTATATTCATTCATTGTGACACATTGTTTACAATACAATATACATATAGGATCCAGCAGCATCCAAAACCCTAACCCAATGACCTGGATTGGTCAATAACCCCAATTCCTTAACTAGAAATAGAAAACCATCGGTAAAAACCATGTGCCGAAAAAACCGCATAACAATGGACACGAAAATCGATGCAACATGAAAAACAAGGCAAAAATGAAACACGGCTCTCGATGCAAAAAAAATCTCGGGGGGGCCTAGCGACCCCCCCTCAAACCCCACTACACACTCGGCGCAACGTAGACACTACTACTCGTGCAAAGAATATAACACAGACCCAACATTCTCCCACTTGTTGTTTTCTTTGCATACAGGGGTTTACCGAGTTACATAGTCAATAATCCAAGGCATCAATGCCCATGGATCCTCTACACCAAGAGAACTTCTCAGTGCTCATAGATTTTGTTAATGAATCTACAACATTCTTCAAAGTGTCCACCTTCATCAACAACACTTTCTTTTCTTCAACCATGTCTCTCACAAAGTGATATTGAATATCAATATGCTTTGTCTTTGAATGATAAGTTGGGTTTTTCGTCAAAAAAATTGCACTTTGACTGTCACAATCTATCCTTACAGCTCGTTGTACCAACCCAATACCTGAACACAATTTTTGTAACCATACTTCTTCCTTACGTGCATGAGTGGCTACCATGTATTCAACTTCTATAATTGAAAGTGCCACTTCAGCCTGTCTTTTGCTCATCCAACTTATTGCTCCTCCAAACAAGTTAAACGCATACCCACTTGTAGATCTCTTATGATCCAGATCTGCAGCGCGGTCTACATCCACAAAGCCATGTATATCCAACACTCTGTCCAATCCCGGTCTTCCTTGGTAGCACAATCCATAGCTAGCAGTGCCACACAAATACCTGAAAACCCTTTTTACCATTGTCCAATGCTCCTTCCCTGGTTTTGACATATACCTTCTAAAAACTCCCACTCCATGTGCAATGTCCGATCTAGTACAAACCATTGCATACATCAAACTGTCAATTGCAAGCGCATATGGAACACAAGACATGTCTTCCTCCTCTTCTTGTGTCTTGGAACATTGATTCGTGGATAACTTTACACCAATAGGAACAAGAACCTTGATCGGTTTACATTCCTACATATTAAACCTCTGCAATATTGTCTCAACATATTTTCTTTGATTTAACCAAAGTTTCCTCTTTTTCCGGTCTCTTTTAATTTCCATGCCCAAAATGAAATTTGAAGCACCGAGATTCTTTATGTCAAATTTAGAGGACAACTGAGTTTTCACAGCTTGGATAATCTCCTTGTTGTTTCCTATCAACAACATTCCATCCACATACAAGACCAAATAAATCAAATGATCACCAATTAATCTAAAATACACACAATGATCCTCTTTGCTTCTTGTGAAGCCAAGTCTCAACATATAAGTATCAAATTTTGGATACCATGCATCCTTAGTGATTGTTTTAAACCATACATGGACTTTTTCAGCTTGCATACTAGCTCCTTCTTTCCCTTCATAACAAATCCTTTTGGCTGCTTCATATAGATTTCTTCTTCCAGATCCCCATGTAGGAATGTTGTCTTCACATCCATCTGTTCTACTTCAAAATCAAATGTAGCAACAGATAACAGAAATCTTATAGAAGTTAACTTGGCAACAAGAGAAAAAATCTCACCAAAATCAATTCCCTCAACTTGGGAATAACCCTTTGCTACTAACCGAGCTTTGTGTTTCTCCACTTTTCCTTTTGCATTCAGCTTCCTTTTAAATATCAATGAAATAACATAACATAAATAACATAACTTGGAAAGCATCATCAAAAGAATTTATCCTTCCTTGAATTCCGACGTTATTTTCTTCACCTTCCCTCATAAATTCGGCTTAAATATCCTTTGGTTACCTCAGACACCTATAGGTATCCAATATGCTCAAGTGTGTCTAAAATGAGAGAGTCTTGCCTCTTATTTATACTCTCTAAGTACCTTCCTTAAAAACATCTTCTATGTCACTTTGTCCACTTTCCTTATTTTAGAGTTAACCCGCTTCTAATTTCTCCATTAAATTTATTATTTAAATAATTTATTTTGTATTCACTTTGAATTATAGTACACTCATCAATTCACTTTATTATTTACCTTCTAAAATCTCTTAAACCGCTTTCACTACTTTGACCTTTTGGGGCTTCTAGTTGACATAAGAAGGTCCTCCAAATTCGTAAGGCCATAACTCTCAAACCGTGAGGAGTTATGTGACGTTTCACATACCACCAGAAATGGAATGACATGTACCATCCATATAGAATAGTATTACCTGCAACTATATCAAAACTCATACCATTATCCATCAAACAAACTTGGGTCCATTACCCAAACGTGGGTTCTCCAACTTCTCATGTCCATAACTCTTTAACCGTGAGGAGTTATGTGACATTCCACATACCATCGGAAATGGCATGAAAAACATTATCCATCTAGGATAGTTTTAATGAAAAATTCATTGACATTCATCTCATTATTCCACAAATAAGCATGGGTTCTCTAACCATACTTCTAGGATAACTCAATCTGCAAAGCGTCTTCCCATGAGGGCTTTCACCATAAGGGGACCACTTTGGAGTTCATCCATTTCTACTTATTATCAACCATGACAAGACAATAACAAGTCATATTTACATCAAACAATATTGGCTCCATTACCCAACCTTTGTGCTACGAGACTTTCTTCAAGGGTTGACATCAATGACAACCAACCTTAATCAACAATCTCCCCCTTTGGCATTGATGGAAACACTCTGATGCAATACTGAAATCATATCACTCATGCTCCCCCTGGAACCATGCCTATGTCCTCTGCATCTGATAAATCTTCTTCCCTTGGAACCATGCCTCTGTTCTCTGCATCTGATAAATCTCTCCCCCTTTGTCATCAATGGCAAAGGTATCTTTCCATCCGGGGTTACTCCCCCTGACTAAACGGTCTTCTTATGGTGTTTCCTCATCTACATCTAAGACATATAAGATAAGCATTCACAAGCATTCATTTTGGAGTAGAAATAACTACGAGTCTCTGGCGAAGATACTCAAAGGCTTCCCGTGGAAGTGGTTTTGTAAAGATGTATGCCACTTGTTCTTTTGTGCCCACATACTCAACTCTTATGTTCTTTTCTGCAACTTGTTCCTGTAAAAAGTGATACTTGATTGGAATGTGCTTTGTCTTGGAGTGTATCACCGGATTCTTTGAGATATTGATGGTGTTTGTATTATCACAACAGATTGGAATGGGTTCATCATACTCAACCTGTATATCTATCAGAGTTTGTTTCATGCAAAGAACCTGTGTACAACATGATGTTGTTGCAATGTACTCTGTCTCGGATGTAGATAAGGATACTGATGATTGTTTCTTGATTATCCATGATACTAAACACTCACCCAAGTAGAATGTGGCTCCACTGGTTCTTCGTCGGTCATCAATACAATCTGCCCAATCTGCATTTGTGTAGGCAATAAGTGATAGATCCTTTCCTTTTGGATACCATAATCCAAACTCTTATGTTCCTTTAAGATATCTGAAAATCTTCTTCACTGCTAATACATGTGATTCCTTTGGTGTTGCTTGAAATCGTGCCACCTGTCCAACTGCTTGCATTACATCTAATCTGGATGTTGTCACATATAGTAGGTTGTCAATCATTGACCTGTATTGCCTCTAATCTGTAGACTTCGAATCATCATCTTTGCTCAACTTGCAACTGGTTTGCATGGGAGTGATAACTGGTTTGCAATCTTTCATACCGATCCTTTTTAGCATTTCTCTGATATACTTGGTTTGAGAAATAAAAATTCCTTGGTTTCTTTGGCATATCTAAAGTCCCAGAAAGAAGGATAGTTCTCCAAGTAACGACATTTCAAATTCATTATGCATATCTTTTTCAAATTTATGGTATAACCTGTCATCATCACTACCAAAAATAATATCATCAACATAAACTTCAATTAATAAAATATTACCTTAGCTTACCTTGATGTAGAGGTTGTTATCTGCACTTCCTTTTCTGAACCCTGTCTGCTGCAGATACTTATCCAGTCTACAGTACCATGCTCTAGGAGCTTGTTTTAGACCATACAAGGCCTTCTTTAATTTACACACATAATCTGCGTTTTCTAACAACTAAAATACTTTTGGTTGTTCAATGTAGACTTCTTCAAGTTCCCCATTCAAAAAAGTTGATTTTACGTCCATTTGATACATTTTAATATTTTTTGAGCATGCATAAGCTAAAAACAAACAGATTGCTTCCATTCTGGAAACTGGGGCAAATGTCTCTTCAAAGTCGATTCCTTCAACCTGTGCATATCCTTTACATACCAATGCAACTTTGTTCCTTATAACATGTCCATCTTCATTCAATTTATTCCTGAAGACCCACTTTGTGCCAATCACATTCTTATTCTTTGGTCTTGGAACCAGTTCTCAAGTGTCATTTTTCTCTATTTGATCCAATTCTTCATCCATGGCCTTATTCCAAGATTCATCCTTGATGGCTTCTTCAAAACAGTTTGGTTCAATTGTAGATAAGAGTGTTAGGTGTGTTTGTTCTGGTGAATGGATTCTTGTTCTAGTGTCAACTCCTGGATCTTTATTTCTGATAATCTGATCTGAAAGATGATTCTTCTGTACTCGTTTACTGGGTGTCTTTGGAGACACTTGTTGAACTTGCTCTTCTTCTTCTGTCGGATTCACTTCATCTTCCTCTTCTACTTCTTTTTCATCTTCTGCTTCTTCTTTTAAGGGTTGTTTCATTTATTCATTTTCTTCATTTGTCTATGGTCTGCCTGTTTCATCAATTGTTACGTTGATGCTTTCTACAACTTTGTTCAATCTTAGATTGTAACACTTGTATGCTTTCCTTGTACTTGAGTAACCAACAAGTACTCATTTGTCCACACGAGAGTGAAACTTTCCCATTCCGTCATCTCCTCTTTTGATATAACATTTTCATCCAAAAACTCTGAAGTGCTTTACATTTGTTAGTCTTCCTTTCCATAGTCCGTAAAGAGTTTTGTCAGTGTTGTTTCTAAGCATTACTCTATTTTGAATGTGAACTATTGTATGCACTGCCTGTGTCCAAAAAATATCTATCAATTTTGAACCCATTAACATTGTTCGAGCCATTTCCTGTTCTTGTTTTGTTCTTTCTTTCAACAACTCCATTTTGTTGAGGTGTCCTAGCAACAGAGAATTGTCTTTTTATTCCATGATTGTTGCAGTTGTCCATAAATTCCTTTGAGGTGAACTCTCCTCCATTATCAGATCTCAAACATTTGATTTTTGAATCCATTTCATTTTCAACCATTTCCTTGTAGATCTTGAAGTTTTCAAAAGCTTCTGACTTATTCTTGAGAAAACAAACTGCAGTCATTCTTGTATAATCATCAACTAATAACATGATTTATTTCTTACCTTTTAAGCCCTTTGTTTTAGTTGGTCCAACTAGATCAGCATGCACAATTTCCAGTGGTCTTGTCGTTGAATATTCCTTTGATTTAAACCTGGTCTTAATTTGCTTTCCTTGTTGACAATGCTTGCATAAAGTGTTGGTTGGTTTCGTGATCTGGGGCATTTCTCTGATTGCTTCTCTTTTGTTGATCTTTTGTGCCATAGCCAACTTTCATCTTCCTTTCCTAGACAACACTTTTCATTTCCAATTTCACTTAACATGTATATGTTGCTTGAAGTTCTTGCAGTTGTAGCGACCAATTTCCCTAAACCTTCTTTTCTTATCTCACACTTTTGTGAATCGAAAGAAACTTTATGACCTTGGTCACACATTTGACTCACACTTAAAAGATTATGTTTCATATCTTCTACTAGTAGAACATTTTCTGTCTTTTCATTCTTGTTCCCAATTCAGACTGTGTATTTTCCAATGATTTTGGCTCAATCATCATTTCTGAAGGAGACTGATCCATCTCTTTACTTTCGTAATGTAAGAAACTTGTCTCTATCACCTGTCATGTGTTTTGAACATCCACTGTCAACATACCAATCGTGTTTCTTCTGCTTAGCTGTTAGAGCAATTGTGCATTCTTCATCGCTATACTGATCTTGCTTTCTTATCCATGTCATTTTTTGAGGTTCCTGTCTATGACTGTTGTTATTCTGTTGAGGTTCTTTAGGAAGGACTGTCATTCTACAATCTTTGGCCACGTGTCCAAAATTGTTACATTTGTAACATTCCACTTCAGTGCTCAAAGATTCAAACCTGTTGTAACTTATTCTCTGTGTTTCATTGGGTCTTCTTGAATAACCCCTTTGTGTATGACTCTCAAAGTTTTTATTGTTCCTGTTGTTAGCTCTGCAATTCACAGTTTTATGTCCAAAATTATCACATGCATAACATAAACCAAAAAATATAGTTTGATACTTGGGAGTTGAAGATCTTCTGAAAGGAGGTGTTCTTATGAATCCTTCTTCTTTTTGAGGCCTATCTGTCTATTGTAGATTTTGAAATCTGAATCTTCTTGGTGGAGGAGTGTCCCTGTAATCTTTCTTGTATATCTTCCTATCCCCTTTGATTGTTTCTGCATAAGTTTTTGGACATGTTTCTTGCTCTATTGTTTTGGAGCTTGATCCCTTTTCTGTCAGATTGTATCCAAGTCCGGACTTGTCAAGATGAGATTTGTTACTATTGATAATGTCATCCAGAACTTTTGAGCTATTCTACATATTTTTCTTTTGAATATCCTTAGTGCGGCAATCTTTGCTTCTGAGTTTCCAATGATCCTGTCCTTTTCTTCTAGTTTTTCTTTGAGTGCTTCATCAAATCTTTTATCTTCTTTTATTTGAACCTTCAATTTTGTGATCATTTGTTCTAATTCTCGAGTATCATTTTTCTCGTCTAGTTTTGTTTGTAGTTTCTTGTTTTTCTTCTTTTCTCTTCAGATAACTTCGATGGCACACATTAATTCTTCTCGATACTCAACTTTTGCTTCTTCAATTTCTTCTTCGACTTCTTCATATTCTTCTTCGGCTTCTTCATATTCTTCTTCGGAGTCTTCTTTGTCAGAATATTTTACTGCCATGAATATAACTTTTCCTGTCTCACTGTCACTGACTTCATCTTCATCTGATGATGAGATGTCTTCTTTGGTGCATAAACTTTTCTTGAAAATTTTCTTTGTAGTTCTTTTTCCTTTATATGTGTGTTTGGATTTTGAGTAACCTTCATCATTTCCCTTTTTTTTTATGAGGACATTTGTTAGCAAAATGACCAATACCATCATAATTAAAACAAATTAAAGGAAGCTTACCTCTATACCTACCATTGGTTCCCTTGTTCAGTCTTTTGACGAAGTTGGCCACTTCTTCATCATCTTCCGAGACGTCAATGTTGTTGCTATATTCTTCTTGTTCTTTTTTCTTTTGCTTTGATCTTTTGGATGCTTTGAAGGCTGCTTCTTTTACATCTGGATTTTAATGTTCAGTTCTCATTTGATATGCTATGAAGATTCTATGCACATCGTTCATGTTTATTGAGTTTAGATCCGATCTTTCTTTTAGTGCTGATATCTTAGGGTTAAATCTCATAGGAAGAGATCTTAGTACCTTTTGAACAATTACAGATTCTTCGATTTCTTCTACCAATCCTATGATTGCATTCACTGTTTTGTCGACTCGTAAGAAGTAGGCTGCAATATTCTCATCTTCCTTCATTTTTAGTTGTTCAAACCAACCTCTGTAAGTTTAAAGCTTTGTTGCTTTGACTTTTGTATCTTCTTCATAAATATTTCGAAGCTTGTCCCAAATCTCTTTAGTGGATTTACAATGTGCAACTTTGGTGAATACCGTATCACTGAGACCATTAAAAAGTGTATTTTTGGATTTGGAATTATTCTCACCGGGTTTCACTTCTTTGTCAATTGTTGGTGGAACTGTTGGTGTTGTGTATCCATCTACAATTGATTGTCAAACTTGAAATCCATGTGTATATATGTCTTCATCCTTTTTCTCCAAAAAACATACTTCTGTCCATCATACTGTGGTATTCCATTTTTATACAAATTGGTACTCTCCATGATCTACCTTTCAGTGGTTAAACTGATTTCTGAAGGAACCTGCTCTGATACCAATTGTTGGATTACTAAGAGGGGGGTGTGAATCAGTAATAGCGTAATTATAATCATTTTTCTTCAAATAATCCAAGTGTTATATCAATGTAGAATTATTATCCAATAATGAGCAATAAGAAATGAACAATCACACACATACACAATACACCAGTGTTTTACGTGGAAACTCAAATCAGGAGAAAACCATGGAATGCATTTTCTTATATGTCTTGAAGAATTACATGCATTGGAAGCACCAACTTCCATTGTTTTCCAACTACAACTGGAAGGAGTCTCCAACCCCCTAGTTTCTCAGGCTACAACCTAAGGGAAGCTCCAACTCCCCAATTCTCTGGCTACAACCAGAAGGAGGCTACAACCCCCTATGTTCTCTGGCTACAACCGGAAGGTGGCTACAACAACCTGTCATTGCCCCATCCAACCGCCCTGAAATAGAAGTAGAATGATGGAACCAATGTCACACTATCACTGTGAGATATACCGTTGTAAACCTGTAATAATAAATCTAAACCATGCATCAACCTGTATCTCAACCTGTACCATAAACAAGTGCATCAACCATGCACTAACCTGTACCAAACAATATGTAATCAACTTGTACCATAAAAAAGTGCAACCAACCATGTACCAAGTATGTACCAATCATGTGTCAACTACTCATCAACTATGACTCATCAATGTGTACCAACATCATCAACTATACACCTCATGTATATGCCAACTCATCAACTACTTGTCTCAACCATGTACCCAACTTGTACCTCAACCAAAAGCCCTCATCAATTTCGTCATCCAAATATGATTTATAACTGTGTAATAGACCTCGTGTATATGATCACATACCTGCAAACCTTCCTTAACTTTAAACAACAAGAGGCTAGCATTTACATCAAACTTTTGTTTAGTCTCACATGACTAGTTTTGGATTAGTCAACAACCCCAACTTGAAATAATCATAACTTTGTACCTGTAATGAATAAAGATCTGAAACTGATACACAATTTTTTTCAGTGTGTTTTATGTAATTCATCCAGGTGTCACTACTTGGAACCTCTCAAAAAAGTAGTTATAGAGAAAATGGCATACCTTGCTGAATTATGGCTTATTCTAAAGAGTGACCTTGTAGAGTGTGCCACAACCAGACTATCCCACAAGTTTGGTAAAGAGAACGGTAAACTGATACACTTATCTTAATCTAAAATTTTAATCTCAATAAATACTAACTGACTTACCACAATATTGAAGGCGTTCAAATGCTCTGCTACCGAGTCTCCATCTCTCATCCTCAAGTTATACAACTACTTTCTCAAGAATAATTTATTTACCGGGGACTTAAACTGATACAACTTCCCCAACTTATCCCATAAATCTTCGGTTGTAGCTTCCTTTGACACATTTAGTAATGTTGAATCTGAGAGACATAGTCGGATTGTGCTCTTCGCCTTCTGATCCAACTTTTTCCAGTAATTTTTTGAAGTTCATGTAGGTGCAGTACCTGGATCTGCCACAATCCATTGATCTCTGTCCAACAAGAAATCTTCCATATTGAGCTTCCACAACTCAAAACTTTTCCCATTAAACTTCTCGATCTCCATTTTCAAACGGCTCGCCATTTCTTTTCACCTGAAAAATCAATACCACATATGTCCCACTATAACAAGGCTCAATTATTTACTGCAAACAGATTTTCAGTAATAGAAAAGATACAATGGAAAATACAAACATTCCACCGAGATTTTTCCCCTAGAAACCCAAGCCGAGAAAACCAACATATTTTATATTCATTCATAGTGATACATTGTTTACAATACAATATACATATAGGAGCCAGCGACATCCAAAACCCTAACCCAATGACCTGGATTAGTAAACAACCCTAATTCCTTAATCGGAAATAGAAAACCATCGGCCAAGACAATGTGCTGAAAAACCACCCAACAATGAACATGAAAGTTGAGGCAACACGAAAAACGAGGCTAAAAATGTGACATGTTTCCCAAGGCAAAAAAAAATTATGCATGCCCGGCGCAACGTAACAGACATTAGGGCTTGTCGTGCAAAGAATATAACACATAGCTAACAATCCTTACCTATCGAATATGTAGGAATTCTCATAAGTATCCAATTTTTGTTAATTTTGAAGGCATACTAAGCATTGTTGAYCATGTAAAATACATGGAAATTAAATTAGTYGTACATACCTTCCAAGCAAAGTACTTTGATAAACTTGAACTTATCTGCATAGATATATTCCTTAACATAATTTTAAAATCTAGCCTAATAATCTATGATAACATTGGTTTGCGGGTTATTGACATTAGCCTAGRAATTATAGTGGCAACCAACCAGATTTAAACCTAGACCTCACCTAGATAATCCCAGCTAAATTATTGATTCTTCTAAATCTAAAAAATAATAATCTATGATAACATAGTTATGCATATATTTCATCACATTACATTATAGCTTCCGAAAATCATCTTCGAGAACATCATTACTTATGCGAAATGTTATGAAATGTTAGTATTATGATAACGATATAATAAATCAATGTACACATATTATGAGAAGAAAAAATATGCAACAAACGAACTAAGGAACGGGGAGATATATTTGGGAGAATAGACCTTTTATTAAACAAATAAAATAAACCCACGAAATTGGGGTATTTCAAAACCATTATATTATATTTCTAAAGGTTTAGATAAGGAAGGTCTACCATCTCTAACTAAATGAGATAACATTAAAATATTTGTAAAATTTCATATGGATAAGAGGGGTTTATATTTAATACAATGAAGGTAAAGATAATATTATGGGCATTCCTACTTTCATCGAAAAAAAAAAAAAATATTGATTATGTAAAGTTGATCGAAGTGTTAATGTATATTTAAAAAATAGAGTAGTTTAAACGTTCTATTTTTTGGGGGTTTTTTGGTCATTTTTTTCATTTGATTTTGGAATGGTTGGATCTGCATATTTGAGTGGCTAAGTTTGTATAATTCAAGTGCCCCAGGGGTTTCTCAGCACGCTGAATCCATTTATACATTCAGAAAGGCAATTTAAACAACAAAAAATAGAGATTTTATCCAAATTTACATCGTTGGATTCTCGCCAATTCCTACCAGAAAACCTAAAAGGTAGAACGTTTAACCAACGCCTTAAAAAACTATAATTAGTTTGTATTTACTTGCTTGATGCTTGTGGTTTAACCTGTGAATAGCCAACAAACCACCATCTACACAAACTCCAACGTTGTTTTTGTTTCAACTAATAAATATGAACTCTAGCTAGCAAAGTCCACTCATTATTGCCATGCTTCCTTTGCTCTCCACGGATTTTAAACCTCTCTAAATTCCAGTTAAGAGAATACTCGGTATGTTCAAGGTACATTGTATAGATTTTTATTTTTTTTCTTTGCTCATTTGGCATTTCAAGAAATCTTTGGCGAAGGTCGTATAACATAACTTCAATTGCGCTTTCTTCACCTAAACGCTGCAGTGGATATCCTACTTGAAGAGATTGCATCAGAGAGAAAATGTACGAGATAAAATATAGGCTTGGATTGCCTGATCATCGCCTCTATCATTTTTGCTTTGCGGTAGCTTGTTGCAGATTTATGTTTGTGTCTGGAGCATTTTTAGGTTTCTTGGACAATAAAATTTGACCTATTTTCCTTACTATTTTCTTGTTTCGCGGATCACACATAAGTGGTCCAACTATTTTGTCGTTTCTTGCACATTTTGATGTATTAATTAAAAAGTTTGAGTCATTTTTTGTGTTGCTTTCTCTGTAAGATTCATTTTTATGTGTTGTTTTTTCACTAGTTTCATTTTATGTGTTGTGTTTTCTTCTATGGATGATGACAGGCCTCACAATTTCATGAAGCCAATTGCAACTATAAAGAAGTTATTTGTGTTAATGACCCAGGTTTCAAAACTGCCAGAATATATTGTTGGTGATGACAAATGTCCTACGTGAATTGTGTTATGTGAATAATGTTAAATATATCAAGGAATGTCGTGAAGCTTTCCATTGAATGGAGACTTTCAATGATAGTGCTATTAGAGAGGTAGAATCCTTTCGAGATCCACGTGCTTCTGAATTTTACCTAGTGCAAGGTGATCACCATTTCTATTTCTATTTGAGACTACATGTATTATTTATGATTTATTGTGGCTTTCAATGGTTACAAATTTCAAATACAAAAGTGTAGCATAAGGCATATGGATTGTAAATTATTGCACCTTGAGTTCTTTTCTATTTCCATAATCTGATGTTGGACATTGTTGTATGACTTTGTTGTTTATCTCTTCCTATTATTTGTGATTTTCACATATTCTTTTGTGTTTCAAATTGTGGGTTCAACATCAACCCATTTAAACAACATAATGGATTCTGGTGTCATGTACAATGTTCAATGGTATGCTACAAAAGTGGATGGCCTAGGAGTAGGCTCAATTTGACAGCATGGGAGGTTGAGGACAAGTGAATAGGAAGGCATGGGAGGTTGAATCCCGACGAACATGGAAACAAAGATAGGTGGACAAGAGGTTGGGACAATTGGAGTGGTATTAATGTTCAACGGTATGCTACAATAGTGGATGGCCTAGGAGCAGGCTCAAGCCGATTGCACTGGAGGTTGGGGATGGGTGGATAGGAACGCACGGGAGGTCGAATCTCGATGGATAGGGATACAGGGACATGTGGACGAGAGGTAGGGACCACTGGACTGATATTTGGGAGGTCAATCCAACTTACAACAAAGGAGGCAAGGGATGTGTGGGGGTGAATCCAACAGACAACAAAGGATGCAGGGGACAATTGGAGAGCAAAGGAGGTAGTGACATTAGTTGACAGGTTTTTCCAAGTAGATAAGTTTCGGGCAAAATCTCTCCCTAAGCACATGCCTTTGGCATAATTTTTTATTAAATTTTTATTCAAAAATAAATTAAAATTAAAATCCCTTTTAAACTTTATAATATTAATTTTTTTTAATATTGTTTCTTTAAACACAATTTTAAATAGAACATTGCATGTTGGGGTTCAGAGCTGACGGAAATTTAATGTTGTTAAAAGGGGAATTTTTGTGCAACCTAACTTGACTTCAAAGGTCTATAACGAAGTCCGATTGAGATGTTGTTTTTTGTGATGCAGAGAGCAAAGGGAGAGGTTTCTAGCGAGAGAACTTGTCAATTCATTCATGCATTATAGCAGATCCACAATTAACGAGGTTCGCTTGATAGGAAATCTTTGATGATCGTTTTGGCACTTCTAGACCTTGGATTTTGATTCCATCAGTGGTGTTGGATTCATAATCTTGCAAAACATACAATTGCCTTATTTTGGAGATGAAAATTTTACTTTGACCAGTACCCAAAATTACGATCAAAAGCATTTTTTAATAAAAGTTTGGGCCACGTTCTCGCTACTGCTTCACTCGAATTCAGTTCCATCATTTCCTGCAACATTTGTGTTATATAGGCTCTCAATCTATCCATTGGAACCAAGGTCATCCATCAATAGCTAAGAAATATTATCTCTTGAAAACAACTAACTAACGTTTGGAGCATCTGATACTGAGGATGTGATAGGAGAACTGATTATTTTCTAAGATGTAATTCGAAGCTAGCCTATGTCTTGTAGATCATGCAATAAACCCACATAACGATAAATGACACTTTATTGGTTTGGGTTAGTCAAAGAATCAAGAGGCATAGAGCATACATGTAGATATGATAAGCGTAATAAAACTTGCTTGCGACACAAACAAACTTGCCAAGATTATTATCACACTCAATCGATATTGTAACATGAAATAGTTCAAAACCAATAGGCAATTAGACATCATTCATCCAGTCACATGGCAAATGTTTAACCATTGAAAATCAGAAGAACCTAGCTAATGGGTGTAACGATCAAAGGATCTGAGTATGAAAATTTTAGGAGGGGCCCCAAGCCTGCTAGCGTGGGAAAGGTGTCGAGGCCTCAGCAGAGGGGAAGTTCCTTCTCTACAAAACAAGACTATCCACTTAATATTTCATACAAAGAAAAAAAGTTTGAATAGAATGCCACCATATTTCAAGAATAAAGCATTTTGGCTTCCCAAAACTAGTACCATAACATAAAAAAAAGATCAGAAAGGATAATAAATGGCAACAAAAGAACCATCTTTGATCTCTATCGAGGTCATCTGGCCTTCATTTAAATGTTGACCCACTTTGGAAAGTGTCTCGGCCACTGTATTGAGGTCCTTGCAAACATGAGTGAATGGGATGAAATCAAACCTAAAGATATTTTGTTTAAATTGTCTCCCAAAGGTCYGAGTAAAGCATTGTGAAGTTGGGAGGTTCCAACCATCAATTATACCGTCAATGCAAAATCTCCATAACTCTGGGTCCTTGAAATATTCCTATCCAATGCGCGTTTCATTAGTAATTTTAAAGCCATTAGTTTATATGAGTTGTTTGTTCCAACACTTAGTTCTRATTTAAGTTTTATATAATGATTGTTTGGGAAGTATAAGATTCCTCTAGCACCACTAAATTTTCCATTGCTTTGAAACCCACATCAAAAGGATTTTCATATTTAAACCTCTTAGATCTACCTTGGAATATTTTCAAATTCCCGTGGAATGCACTTCTAACCCAAAGCATAAATATGCAAATAAATTTGAAAATATGGAATAAACATGTCCTAAAAAATGGTCGAGTTTTGTACTAGCCAGATACCCCACGAGACCAAGCATGGGATAACTCTAAAATTGGATAATTGTTTTTTCATATACCATGCTCACAAACATTCTTCAATTGAATTTCCATACTGCATGTTATCCATTCTTCTAAGATTTTTCACTTCCTTCCACAAGGCCTCTTAGTATGGGCAATGTATGAAGACATGGCTAATTGTTTCACAATCATTCCTACACAACATTCAAATGTTTGGACCTTGTATGTTCCTTGGTTGCAACATATACCAAGTCAAAACATTGTTCTTCAAGGCTAGCCAAAGGAGAATTTTGTATTTTTTTGGTGCCCTCAACTTCCATACATGCTTCCACCACCAATAGTCTTCATTGTTTATTTATTCAAACATTATTTTATAGCCCAATTTTGTAGCGAATCCTCC
Organism: Picea mariana; assembly: GCA_032191745.1. Taxonomy (NCBI): domain Eukaryota; kingdom Viridiplantae; phylum Streptophyta; class Pinopsida; order Pinales; family Pinaceae; genus Picea; species Picea mariana. Next base: position 86,221 of record JASDQU010106441.1, read on the forward strand.
CCCTATTTTATTCTTGGCCCAAGAGCATCAAGTTCATATTTTAATCTAATATTTCATTTCCTAAGACAATCGATATAATTAGTTCAGTCATTTGTCTCATTACCTCTTGGCCCCAAAGATTCAGCAGAGCATTATCCTTGGCTCCATGTGCTTTTGTTTACTACGTTTGTTGTTTGACTCAATGTAAAGAAACTCCTTTGATGTAGTGACTTGATAGAATATTTGATCGGGAGAAACCTATCCCTAAAACCCATAGCAACATTAGTACCAAGTCTCACTTTTTCCCCTGATCCAACCTTCCAAGCTAGGTAATCTCTAATCAATGGAAAAGATCTTACTAATGCTTTCCATTGATTGGACACACTATTTTTCCTTGGGTTCTTTATCAAATTCATAAAAGAACCCAAAGTAATGTATTTTTGTTCTAAAATATCTCTCCATAAATCATCTTTTGTCAAAACCATCGAATTCTTTTTACCCACCAAGGACAAACCAAATACATGCAAATTTTTTAAGCCCCATCTCCCATTTTCTTTGGGCATAACAATCTTCTTCCATTTGGCCAATGGAATGCAATCATTTTTACATTTTCTAAACCAAAGGAAATTAAAACATAACTTCTTTATGGCCTCTAAAACAACTTTAGGGATGAAAGCTAGGGAATGCCAACAAACAAGGATTGACTCTAGAACATATTTTACCAAAATCAAATGACCACCGACTGAAAGCTACTTGTTATGCCAATGGTTGATTTGAGCTTCTATCATCTCTAATAACCAACCAACCCCAATCCCTTTTACCATATCCATTGTGTTTCAACAAGAATCCTAAATATTTAAACTCCTCTTGAAGGAAAGTTTTGTAGTAACCTCTGCACATCATTGACCTCCAAACCATTTGAGCAAATATAATTTTTTTTACATATTGATCTCCATTCTAGTGGCCTTTCCATACAACTTGAGATTTCCTTTAACTTACAAGATTCTCTAAAACTACCATTTAAAAATAACTAGACATCATTAACAAGCATAAGATGAGTGGGGGGACATGATCTCCCTATATTCACCCTTGAAATAACTTCAATTTTTTTGGCCTCCCTTATTGCTCTAATAAGACCATTCAGTACTAGTAAGAAGTGTAGTACGGACAAAAGGTCTCCTTGACATAGGCCTCAGGAGGGTTGGAAAAAAATTGCATTAGACCCATTAATCAAGAGAGTATACAACCCATTATCCATTGTACTACTGCGTAACTAAATCCAACACGAAGAAGAAAAAACCTTAAATACAAACAAATGATCCAATCACATGTCTTCGATAAATCCAATGTGAGGACTACAACTAGACAATTTTCAATTTAATTGTATGAATATCTTCTTGTGCAACCCCAATTGCTTCATAAATTTGTCTATTTGCTAGGAAACCAAATTGATCTTGTGAAATTACATTTGAAAATATATTTTTGACACTAACTACTAGTACCTTTGAAATTATTTTATATAAACAATTACACAGGGAGGTAGGCCTAAACTCATCAAAGGATTACGACTTATTCTTTTTCAAGGTTGAGGCTAAGAATATTTCATTGAGTGAGCTTGAAAACTTGAAGGAACTTTTGACCTCCTCGATCACTCTAAGCAAATCTTCCCCCAATAACTATTAATTCTTTTATCTTATGTTTGAAGAATGCAACATCTCTATCTAGTCTAGCATTAAAACTCCAAATCTCAACTCTAGAAGCAACAAGATTTAAATATGCACCTATGATAACCTTCTCCCTTCTTACACACTGGAGATAAAAAAGGCATCCTAGAAAATTTGTCTATCCTTGTAAGGACCATAGCAGTTGATTACAAATAAGGTTTGGCCCAAATTCTTGAATATGAACTTGGTCCAGATTCTTGAATCAATGACAAAATAATTTATTAGAGTGATTATTTTATTCTCCTTGTTAAACACCTCTACACTTCCCAACAACATCTAATGACATAAAATCCCAATGTTTCAACAATTTTCCTAATTCCATGACTAATTTCTAATCTTTGTCCATTGTTTCTTCTATGATCAAAACATCAGGCTTCTGAATTTCAATCAATTTGACCAACAAAATTCTTTTTGAGGGACTTCTTAGACCTTGAATATTTAAGGAGAGTAAAATCATTTTTGAACCCTGGGGGGGAGGGGGGATATCCTACTCTAAAGTGTATATTTTAACCTTGTGCAATAAATTACTACAAATGGATTATTAATAAAAATAGAAAAAATACAATGGCACACACACAAATTACACAGAGATTTTACACTAGTAATCCAAAACGGGGAAACTAACAACTTGTTTAGAGTTGCACCTCTGATATTTTATTCATCATATTCTTCATTGTTTACAATACAATATATATAATATCTCACAACATCTAAAACCCCTAATCCATTGACCTGGATTAGTCAACAACCCTAATTCCTTAACTAGAATTAGAAAACCATGTGTCGAAAACCACTAAAAACGGACACAAAAAATGCCAATTATTTTTTTTCTCGGGGTCTCCCACCCCCCTGCAACCCCCCAGCCAGGGGGGCTCCGCCCCTCGGGTTTCCTACTCTAAAGTGTATATTTTAACCTTGTACAATCAATTACTAAAAATGGATTCTTGATAAAAAATAGAAAAGATACAATGACACACACAAATTACACAGAGATTTTACCTGGGAAAACCAACAACTTGTTTGGAACCGCACCTATGGTATTCTATTCATCATATTCTTCATTGTTTACAATACAGTATATATAATATCTCACAAAACATAAAACCCCTAATCCATTGACCCTGATTAGTTAACAACCATAATTCCTTAACCAAAATTAGAAAACCGTCGATGAAAACCATGTGTCGAAAAACCGCTAAAAATGTACACAAAAAAATGCCATTTTTTTTTCTCGGGGTCTCTTGCCCCCGTACAACCCCCCAAACAAGGGGGCTTTTCCCCTCATGTGGCCACCTTAGGCAGAGGGGGATACGCCCCCCCTACAACCCCTTCCCTGTGCATCCAATGCAATGCAAACACCAGGTTTGGTCATGCAAAGAATATAACACATACCCAACATTCTCCCGCTTGTTGTTTTCTTGGCACACATGGAGTTACAGGATTACATAGTCAACAATTTAGGGAAATGATTCCCATTGTTTCTTTACACCAGGAGAACTTCTCGGTGCTCACATACTTTGTCAATGAATCTACAACATTCTTCAATGCATTCACCTTCATCAACAACACCTTCTTGTCTTCAACCATGTCTCTCACAAAGTGATATTGAACATCAATATGCATTGTCTTTGAATGATAAGGCAAGTTCTTCACCAAGAAGATTGCACTCTCACTGTCATAATCTATCCTTAAAGCATGTTGTATCAACCCAGTACCTGGACACAATCTCTATAACCATGCTAATTCCTTGCTTGCAAGAGTGGCTACCATGTATTCAACTTCTATAGTCGAGAGTGCCACTGCATCATGTCTTTTTCTCATCTAACTGATTGCTCCTCCAAATAGATTAAACACATACCCACTTGTAGATCTTTTGTGATCCCAATCTCCAGCTCAGTGTGCATCAAAAAACCCATGTATGTCAAACACTTTGTCCAATCCTGGTCTTCCTTGGTAGCACAATCCATAACTAGTAGTGCCACACAAATACTTGAAAACCCTCTTTAGTGTTGTCCAATGCTCCTTCTCTGGTTTGACATATACCTGCTCAAAACTCCCACTGCACGTGCAATGTCCGGTCTAGTATAGATCATTGCATACATCAAACTACCAACCGTACTAGCATACAAAACATAAGACATGTCTTCTTCCTCTTCTTGTGTCTTGGGACACTGATCCCCAATTAACTTTACACCTACAAGAATAGGAACCCTTATCGATTTACATTCTTGCATATTAAACCTCTATAATATTGTCTTGACAAATTTCCTCTGATTTAACCAGAGTTTATTGTTTGCCCGATCTCTTTTAATTTCCATGCCCAAAATGAAATTTGCAACACCGAGATCCTTCATGTAAAATTTAGAGGACAACTGAGTTTTCACATCTTGTATAATCTCCTTGTTGTTTCCTATCAACAACATATCATCCACATACAAGACCAAATAAATAAGACGATCACCGATTAATTTGAAATACACAAATTGATCGGTTTTTCTCCTTGTGAACCCAAGTACCAACATATAAGTATCAAATTTTTGATATCACATCCTTGGTGATTGCTTTAACCTGTACATGGACTTTTTCAACTTGCATACCAACTCTTTCTTTCCCTTTGTTAGCACTCTGTAAATTTGTTTTGGTTGAGAAAACAAATGACAAAGGTAACCTACAAACCACTTTGGAGTTGGGTACTAGCCTACTCAGCTCAGATATGGCTCTCTCCTGTCACTTGGTCTCTAATAGATAAGTTTTTTTTAACAAGTCGATGGTTAGGTTTTGTTGCTTTGAAAGGGTTTTTTATGATTTTGTTGGCAAGAAAGGGAGGGATACTTAGGGCTATGGAGTCAAACTTCTGAAAACAAATGAAAGCACCGACTGGTAGGTAGAATTTTCCAGAGGATAAAGGCTAAATGAGGTAACAAGTCTGAGTTATAATTAAAATTTGCATGGTGTAAGAAGAAAGGAGAACAGATAACTACACCAGAGCATCAAATCAGATGAATTCTGACCTAGTTAGGAAGAACTTAACACAGTTTAAATTGCTTAAGTCGAGAGCATCACAAGATCAATTCTGGACCTTTAAATATCCAATTTAAACAGGAGACAGTGAAAATCAAATCAAGAACACAAGAAGTACATACGAAGAAAGAAGACGAATATCAAGCCACCACCATTAGAATCTTTTCGTAGAAAGTTCAAGACATCTGCATGTACATTCCATTCAGATTCATAAAATTACATTTAGGCTCCAAATAACTATATTTCACGCCCTTGCACTTCTGCCAACCGCCATACATTCAGAACTCCTAACATTTATACAAACTCAATTCCTTCGGTTTGAAACCGTTACAATAAAATTGGAAAGAAAACATTTCATTTTGAAACCGATTAAAATAGAAAAGAAAGTGTTTCGGTTTGAAACCGATTACAAAAATAGGAAAGAATCGTTTCGATTTGAAACCGATTATGAAAATAGGAAAGAAACCATTCACAAAATGCGGGGTTCGACTCTTTCGGTAGTTTGGTCCTTTTCTTCGCCCTTTGACTCTGTTTCGATCTTTCATGGGACCTGGAAAACTGCATTTTGTCTTACCTAGCCAGACTATTTCCTTCCATTGAAAATCGAAAGGAATTTCGTAATCCGTCATGTCCTTTATCAGAATCTCCAAGTCAATGCAAAAATCATATGACATGATTGACAGTCCAAGCTTGATTGTTTTGAATTGATTCAAAATCTCAAAGTCGGTAGTCAGTTGGTCAACTAAAGTGGCTCCTTTCAAACTCTCCTCCAGGGTTTCAAACTTAGAATGATCCATTATGGACTGAGTCAAATGAGTATTGTATTCTTCCCGGTCATACAATTTTTCCTTGCCATCCCAAAATGGTGGAAGACCTTTGATAAACAATTCTTCAAATAAATCTTTAAACTCATGTACACTCTGCTCCATCTTTGTTGCTTTAGTTTGAACTGATTTCAAAAGGTTATGTTTGGAGAGAACCCTCATGGCCCAAATAATCAATGTAGTTATGTCCTTAACTCCAATGGTTTGAAGGTCTGTAGTAGGAACATAGTTGAGTAAATTTATGGCGTTTTGGGCCCATTCTGATGGCTTTTTGGCTAAGGTTTCATTCACAAAAGTACACTTATGTTTGCCTGTAATGGCTATGTCGTCTTTATCCTTAATGAAATTCAAATATGATCTGAATTTGGCAGCTTCAACAGCTATAGAGTCCCAAATGATATGCTTGGCCCCCTGTAACAGACCTTTTCCTCTTAACCTTAGTTCCAATTTATTTATTCTCTCTTGCAAGACTGCATTCTCGTTTTGAAATTGAGTTATCCTTTCATCTTTTGCATGCATCTCCTACTTCAATTTCTCTATGATTTCCTTCAGTCCTTTGATTTCTCCTTCCTTCAGGCTAACTTGTGACATAGCTTAGACAATTTCTTCAGTATTTGATCCAATTTCTACAGTAGGAGTTGAAACCATAGCCTTATTTAGCAATTATGTCTTTTCTTGTGACCATTTCACCTTTTCTTGTTCCAGCTACAACACCTTAGCTTTGTAATCTAGTGTCTCTTGACAAAGTGTTGTCTTTTCCTATTCCAGAACTACCAATTATGTTGTTTGTGGATGCTCCGTCGCAGGCATTTTCAATCTCTTCTTCAAACTTTGAATTATTTTGTCTTTCTCATCTAATGAAGACTTCACCCCTTGGGAACCTACAGACTCCAACCTCTTAACCTAAGTTTACCAAACTTTGTTAGATGCCCTTTCTAGCCTTAACTGTCTTTCCAAATTTTCTGCATAAGATCACAATTTTGAATTCTTCAAGTTCAAACTCAAGTAATCAGAATATAACATGTCACTAGTTTGCTGGTGGAATTTGACCTTGTCTGGGGCACTTATGTTGTCATATTTTATCTTTATCTCATAAACTTTGTCTTCTTCTGCAACTACAATGTTAAAGGTCTTCTTTTCAACATCTCTTATTGTGAACAAAGAAGATTTATGTTGAGAGATTGTTTCCACTTCATGGAATAAATCCTTAATCTCACCCAAAGCTATATTTCCCTTCTCAGCAGATTGTTTTGCCAATTCTTCCCTAGAATGATAAACTAACCCCGATGTTTTATCAAAAAGATATTTCTTACTGCGAAAGGTTCTTGAGCTGCCCTCACTTTGGAGTTTATTTCCTTCTTCAATCTCTACAGTGCTAGTACCACTTTCCACCATATTTAGATTTGCTTGATCCCTGGACTCTTCATCTTCTAAGTCCACAATCTGTGCTAGTTGTGTAACATTCACCATCTTTTTGATAGTCTGTTGGTCATCAATGTCCATAACCTCTAAAATGCTTCTCTTGTTGTAAACACTTGTTTTAGGAACTTTAATCATCAGCTTCTGAGGAGCTTGTTGTGTTTGAATTGTCTGCAGGGTTACTTCCACTTAATGTGTTTGAATTGGCTGCAGGGTTGCTTCCACATCAACACAGACTTCTAGATTCACCAACCTATCAAAACCTTGAACTTGTTCATGCTCAAAAGGAGCATTTTTGTTCATTTGTCTTCTTTTGGATATGCTATGGTGTGGATCATACCTTCTTCCYTGTAACTGTGCAAAACCAAACTCTTTGAGATTTGCTTGAACCTGAATTAGAAAACCATCGGTGAAAACCATGTGTCGAAAACCACTAAAAATGGACACAAAAAAATGCCGTTTTTTTTTTCTCGGGGTCTCCCACCCCTCTGCAACCCCCCAGACAGGGGGGCTCCGCCCCTCGGGTGTCCTACTCTAAAGTGTAGATTTTAACCTTGTATAATCAATTACTACAAATGGATTCTTGATAAAAATAGAAAAGATATAGTGACACACACACAAGCTACACATAAATTTTACCCGGGAAAACCAACAACTTGTTTGGAGCCGCACCTATGATATTTTATTCATCGTATTCTTCATTGTTTACAATACAATATATATAAGATCTCACAACATATAAAACCCCTAATCCACTGAACCAAATTAGTCAACAACCCTAATTCCTTAACAAAAAATAGAAAACCGTTGATGAAAACCATGTGTCGAAAAACCGCTAAAATATACACAAAAAAATGGCAATTTTTTTTCTCGAGGTCTCCTGCTCCCATACAACCCCCCATACAGGGGGGATCCTCCCCTCATGTGACCACCTCAGTCAGGGGGGGCGGGCTACGCCCCCCCTACAACCCCCTCCTTGTGCATCTAATGCAATGCAGACACTAGGTTTGGTCATGTAAGGAATATAGCATATACCCAACATTYTCCCACTTGTTGTTTTCTTTGCACACATGGGGTTATGGGATTACATAGTCAACAATCTAGGGAAACAATTCCCATTGTTTCTCTACACCARAAGAACTTCTCGGTGCTCACAAACGTTGCCAATGAATCTGCAACATTCTTCAAGGTGTCCACCTTCATCAACAACACCTTCTTGTCTTCAACAATGTCTCTCACAAAGTGATATTGAACATCAATATTCATTGTCTTTGAATGATAAGTCAGGTTATTCACCAAGAAGATTGCACTCTCACTGTCATAAATATATTCTTATAGCATGTTGTACCAACCCAGTACCTGGACACAATCTTTATAACCATACTAATTCCTTTCTTGCATGAGTGGTTGCCGTGTATTCAACTTCTATAGTTGAGAGTGCCACTACAACCTGTCTTTTTCTCATCTAACTGATTGCTCCCCTGAATAGGTTAAACACATACCCACTTGTAGATATTTTGTGATCCAGATCTCCAGCTCAGTCTGCATCAAAAAAACCCATGTATGTCAAACACTTTTTCCAACCCTGATCTTCCTTGGTAGCACAATCCATAACTACTAGTGCCACACAAATACTTGAAAACCCTCTTTAGTGTTGTCCAATGCTCCTTCTCTGGTTTTGACATATACCTGCTCAAAACTCCCACTGCACGTGTAATGTCTGGTCTAGTACAGATCATTGCATACATCAAAATACCAATCGCACTAGCATACAAAACATAAGACATGTCTTCTTCCTCTTCTCATGTCTTGGGACAATGTTCAACAAATAACTTTACAGCTACAGGAATAGGAACCCTGACCGGTTTACATTCTTGCATATTAAACCTATACAATATTGTCTTGATAAATTTCCTCTGATTTAACCATAGTTTATTGTTTGCCCAGTCTCTTTTAATTTCCATGCCCAAAATGAAATTTGTAGCACCGAGATCCTTCATGTAAAATTTAGAGGAAAACTAAGTTTTCACATCTTGTTCAATCTCCTTGTTGTTTCCTATCAGCAACATATCATCCACATACAAGACCAAATAAATAAGATGATCACCGATTAATTTGAAATACACACATTGATCAATTTTTCTCCTTGTGAAGCCAAGTCCCAAAATATAAGTATCAAATTTTTTGATATCACATCCTTGGTGATTGCTTTAACCCGTACATGGACTTTTTCAACTTGCATACCAACTCTTTCTCTCCCTTCACAACAAATCCTTTTGGTTGCTTCATGTAGATTTATTCTTAAATTTCCCCATGCAAGAATGTTGTCTTCAAATCCATCTACTCTACTTCAAAATCAAAAGAAACCGCAACAAATAAAAGAAATATGAAAGAAGTTAGCTTGGCAACATCAGAAAAATTTTCACCGAAGTCAATTCCCTCTACCTAGGAATAACCTTTTGCTACTAACCAAGCTTTGTATTTCTCCACTTTACCTTTTGCACTCAACTTTGTCTTAAACACCCATTTGTTTCCAGTGAGATTTCTTCCAAACAAAAACTCCACTAGATCCCAAGCCTCATTCTTGTCCAAGGCTGCCATTTCTTCAACCATGGCCTTTTTTCATAGCTTTCCATGCTCTGAATTCATCGCCTCCCTAACAATTATAAGATCATCATCGATAATAGACAAAGCAAAATTTGAATGGAAATCAGGTGGAGTATACATTTTTGGTTGCCTTCTTTCCCGAACCAATTTCCTCATTATCAGAGTATGAGGATCTTCTTCTTCTTATTCAAGTTCTTCTGTAGAGTATGATTCATTATACTTCAACTCAAACTCTATTTTCGCTGGTTATTCCTCCCTTGGTAGAACTTCTTGTTTGACAACATCTTTGATTTCTCTAAATACCACATCTAAAATATACACTACCTTATTAGTTTATGGGTTCTAAAGCTTATGACTTTTTAGACCATCTTTATACCCAACAAAGATGCACTTTTCATCCTTTTTATCTATCTTACTCCTATTTTCCTTTGGAACATGAACATGGGCATCACAACCAAATACCCTGAGATGTGTAAGAGAGGGTTTCTTACCAATCCATACCTCATGTGGAGTCTTGTCATCAAACGCTGATGAGGGTGATCAATTGACCAGGTAAGATGCAATACCCACTACCTCTGCCCAAAAATCATGTCCTAACCCGACACCACTAAGAATGCACCTTGCTTATTCTGTCAACATCATGTTCATCCTTTCTGCAACTCCATTTTGTTGAGGTGTGTATGGAGTAGTCTTTTGCCTTGCTATACCGCACTTCTTATAGAACTATTTGGATTCATTTCCATAAAATTCTCCACCATTATCCATCCTCCACACCTTGATTCTCTTCTCTATTTGATTCTCCATAAGAGCCTTAAACTTTTTGAATCTATCAAAGACTTTAGATTTCTTCCCAATGAAATAAATCCATGTATTCCTCAAGAAGTCATCTATAAATGAGACACAGTACACAATTTTTCCCAATGATGGAACCGACGTGGGTCCAAACACATCACTACGCACCAACTGTAAAATTCGCTCTGCCCTCGTTGCACTAGAAGGCAATCTTACTTGATTTTTCTTCCCATATCCACAATGTTCACATCAATCAAAATCTAGAGAGCAATTAGAAATACCTTCAACCATACCTTTTTTGTGTAGCACTTGAAGGCCCTTCTCGCCGATATGTCCTAGTCTTTGATGCCACAACATAGTATTTTATCTAGAGACTATAGGATTTTTTTCTTCTTCAACTCCAATCTCAGAAACAATAGAATTGTTACACCTATCATTAATAGTGCTTCCATGCAACTTATACAGGTTTCCAACCCAAACTCCCTTCAACAACACCATTGCCCTTGGAACCATCCTGCAGGTTTATTTCTCAAACATTGTTTTTACCCCTACATCATCCATTTTGCTTAAATAAATCAAATTTAACCCTAGGATGTGTAGATCACCATGGAGTTTTCTAATCCTTCTATCCATGAGCTTCAACTTTAATTTTACTCTTCCTATAATTTTGGTTGTCAAGTCATCTCCTCGGAAAACGTCACCTCCATCAAACATTTCATATTCGCATAACCACTCCCTATGGGGAGTCATATGAAAGGATGCACCTGAGTCAACAAACCATGCCTCATGATTTGCATGTGTGCTTGAAGAAGCCAAGTACACATCCCCTCCTTCGTCCATGAAGGTTTTTTCTTCCATAGAAGGAGCATCTTCAGATATCTTCCCTCTCTTAATACTTTTTGATCTACATTTTTTCTTGCAGTGCCCTTCTTTTCCACATCTCCAACATACCTTTACAAATTTTGTGGGAGATTTAGATCTCCCACTTTAGGACTTAGATCAGTTTCTTTTCTGGGAGTGTCCTCTTGCAGATAAGGCATATGTGCTTTGGCTTTCCATATTTTTCCGTCTCTTATCCTCCGACAACAAGGATGAGACCACATCATCAAAAGTTAAAGCAATTGCATTACGACCTATGGCCACAAGTAGACTATCCCATGAATCTGGTAAGAGAAAAATAAATTGATACACCTATCTTCATCAGAAATCCTAATATCAATATATAATAACCGACTTACCACAATATTGAAGGTGTTTAGATGCTCATATGTCACTGAGTCTCCATCTTTCATCCTCGAGTTGTACAACGTCTTCTGCATGAACAATTTGTTTATAAAGGACTTAGACTGATACAAAGCCATTAAGTTATCCCGTAATGCCTTGGTTGTAGTTTCCCTTGACAACATTCAATAATACTAAATCTGAGAGACATAATCAGATTGTGCTCCTCACCTTTTGATCCAAATTTTCCCTGTCTTCTGTTGACATTCCTATAGGTGTAGTACCTAGATCCACAATGATCCACTGATCTTTTTCCACCAACAGATCTTCCACAACTCAAAACTTTGCCCATTAAATTTCTTGATCTCTATTTTTGAACTACTCACCATTTTTTTTCATCGTAAGAATCGATACCGCAGAGCTCCCACTATAATAAGGTTTACCAAAGACCCAAGCCAAACCCTTTAACACAATTGTGTCCCCCAGAAGCCAATAAATAATCTGATACCAAATGTAGATTTTAACCTTATGCACTAAATTACTGCAAATGGATTCTTAATAAAAACATAAAAGATACAATGGCACACACACAAATTACACTAAGATTTTACACCGGCAACCCAAACAAGGAAAACAAACAACTTGTTTAGAGCCACACCTCTAATATTTTATTTATTATATTCGTCATTGTTTACAATACAATATATAAGATCTTGCAACATCCAAAACCCTAATCCATTAACCCAAATTAGTCAACAACCCTAATTACTTAACCTGAATTAGAAAACTGTCGGTGAAAACCATGTGTCGAAAAACCACTAAACATGGACGCAAAAAACCACAATTTTTTTTTTCAAGGGTGTTGCCTCTAGAAAAGGGGGATTCACCCCCTATGACCCCCTCACACGCCCAACACAATGCAGACACTAGATTTGGTCGTGCAAAGAATATAACACATACCCAACATAAGGACCCCCTCAAGAGATTTGTGTTTCCCTTGTTTAAGGATCCATGATTAATTAAATGGACAAGGCATCGATTTTAGGCTACATTATCAAGTACGTGAACAAGCTCAAATAACAAGTGGATAAATTAATCCAATGTTCAATGCATGGTCTTTTCAACCCCCCTCGTGTCCTTGCAAAAACAAGAATAAAATAGTTACAAATTGTGGTTTCAACTTTTAAGGTTGAGGCCAATATAGTGGAAGAAACCATTGTAAAGCTATGTATCAAATGCAAGAATGAATGCAAAATTTTCTCTCATCTTGCTACGACATTGGATTCTCTTCCTTTCCAACTTAGAAATGTGAGCTTTAACACTTTGGATAGGTATCTTCTTCTCCTCAATGTTGTGTTGCAAGGATGTAAAGCCATTATGTTTTTGTCTTTTGTTTCCATTCATGGGTTTCCATATGATTTGGTTACTTACTTTTATTGCTAAGTATTTGTTGGATGCCAAGGTCAAGGTCAAGTGTTTTCCTACTATGAGTGAATAGGGAGCAAGAAAATAAATTAAAGATTCTTTTGGAAAGCAGGGCTTCATTCTCGCTTTTGAAAAGTCAAAATGGGCATTTGTAGCATGAGTTGAAATAAACCCTATTAGAGGGTACTTAAAAAATCCATCCAAAGTAACATTGTAGATGTCTAGCTTATGTGAAGTTACGAGGAAACTCTTATCATATTAGTCAATGTGGTACTATGGTAGATTGGAGGAGCCAATCTCACAAAGAAATCCAACAATGTACTTGGATATGCACTTTTCTATGCATTTATTGATATTACTTTCTATTTGTTTTATTCTCTTCTTTGAGAGATGAGATGTGGATTTGTGGTGCCTCCTTCAATTAGGAGTGTTACCCTCCCATGCATAGGGGCAACTAAAGGAGATCATGTCTCATGGCCCAGAATGAATATATTGATCCTGACCATGATGATGAGCAGCATGTCCACAGATAGCTGCCAATAACCACCCTTAGATTGCCTCTTCTACCACAGATCAACCAAGCTGATCACATCCAGTCAAATCAATGTATGGAAGATGGTAAACTAGTGTCACCATGAGGTATGCTAGTCCTTCTTTCATGCGAAGTGTTGTGCTTAATTTACTAGGCATATGGATGAGGATAATTAGTTGAAGTTGGATAATGTATCACTAGCTTAAGAAGTTATGTTTGTTTCCTTGTTTCACCTTGGTGGCCAACATCTATGCCTTGATCCTATGTTGAAACTGCCCAGGGAAAAGAGGTACTACTGGGGGGCCCTAACAAGGGTAATGTTCCATTCCCCACCATACTTAACACTTTCCATCCTGAAGCTTATCGCAATGTACTAAACTTCGGTAATGGGTCATGGTCCATTCTCTCGTGAGAAGAGGGGTTGAAGGCCCAGAGGTTGATTGCAGCTACTACTAAAAGAATAAAAGAATGATGCTAAAGAAAAAAAGGAATGATAACAAAAGGACTCTCAAATTCCAGTTCAAACTTGACCTCTACCCTTTCCACATTTTCCCCATTCCCAAGCAGTGACACTTTAGCTTGAAACCTTATAAAGGGGGACTTGCAAATATGATAAGAGGACAAATTAAAAAAACATATAAAGGGGTTTGGAAAAACATAATGCTTATAAAGTGGTAACTCAAGAGAAAGCGCACCCTCCATAAAGGCGCTTATAGAAATGGACTCAATGACACCATAAGTCATGAAGTAAGTCCAACACGTACCACTATCACACTTACTCTTGAAAGGTTTTTTTCTTTTATTGCTTCCCTCTGGACATATCCCTCTACATTGTCTTTTCTTTCATTATTTTGGCTAGCACACCTAATAAGGTCAGATGAAGATCCTCCCATATTCAAAATTGCCAACTTACATAAAGTCCCGAGTTGGTGTGATATTAGAAGAGGATACCGAAGTGAATTGTTCATGTGGCTTATATCTTAAGTAGCAACTTCTTTTGTGTGATTTAAGTACCAATATGTCTTATGAAGATTGGATTACTTGATATCATATTTTGTTTTGATCTGGATGCACCTAACATGGTTCTTTGAAGGATGCCCTCGACTTTCACCCAGGATGTTGTGCCTCTATTGGAGGATATGACACATGTGATGTAGAGCAGTGAGTCACCCAATGACTTGATGCATTATGACACTAGCTCTCACGTCTTCAAGACCTTAGACGATGGATATTTGGGCTTTATTTTTGACATATTTGGTCATGGTGGCATAGAGATGGGTAGAAATACCACACCTTGGGCTCTACAGTCAAGAGGATATCTTTGATTGGATGGATGACATTGCACAAAGAGATGATTGGAGGACACACAAAGATGATATACAACCATCTCCTCTTTGGATGCCACCCTTTTCACCTTGGACATTGGGCATTTGGATGATGATGTCATGATAGGGTTTGATAGAGATGATGGGTTTTGCTGCCACTTGGATGCTAGTGATGACTTTGCGATGTGACATAGCATTCTTCCACCACACTTGTACCTCAAACGATGACACATGGCCCTTGAGAGGCCCTCCTAGCCCACTGGAGGCATGACATCACCACACATGTGAACATTTATGTATTTTTTTTCATATTTTGATATTTGTAAAGGAAAATATGAGGGGTCGTCCCCACTAAGAGACATGTCTTATCACTTTTTGTGACTTTTGGAGCACTAGGGTTTCCTTATAAATAAGGCTAGTGCTCCTCTCATTTGGATCATGACTTTCTCTCACATTTATGGGAATGCAGCTTTAGTAAAGTTTGCTCTACCTTTTTTTGTCTCTTGGATCTCATGTGCTACTCTTTGAGGATGCTTTTGCTTTTCTTGGACGATGTATTGTTGCAACTAGGGTTTTTCTAGCCCAGCGACTTGGATAAGTAAGTAATTGTTGTCATTTTTAAGTCACTGCTAATGTTTAAAGGTGTTAAATACTATCTCATTTATGTTACTTTGTCTTGGTGAAACCCTAGGGAGGAGACATAAGTATTTCTCTCCCCCACATGCCTTGTTTGTCCAAGTTTTGTAAGATCATTCTTTTCCAGGGTTAAGAACCTAAGGTCCAAGAGGTTGTGCACCTTAGGGTTTTTATCACAGTCTCTGATACTTGACCTAGGTTATCTAGAAGAGAGAAAACAACACCTAGGGCCCAAGAAGCTTTTCATCCTAGGGATCATTTTCTTGAAGGTTTAGTCCTAAGGCCCAAGATGCTTTGCACCTTAGGGTTTAAACGTCATTCTTCTTTATCATCTAGCTCAATATTCAAGGTTTTGCGTGCTTGACTCCATAAGCCCTAAAACACAATGGAGTTAGTAAAAAGTTATTCTTGTGGTGAAAATGCATTTAGAATTAGCATTCTCTCTGTTGGTCCTAAAGTCTGCACCTGACTCCTAAAGGGCAGAGCTAGGCCACCTCAAGTTTGGAATGGTTGATTTTGTGATAATTTGATTTTGTTGGTCAGTTGGAGGATTGTTTTTACCAAGACAAAAACATGGTTGGGTTAGCAAGATGATATGGTTGTAGGTTCTCCTTGTCTGGTGGCACACAAATGATAGACAAGTGAGAAAATAGAGGGATAAACAAACGAAGAACAACAAACAACTCAATGAATTATTTGTTGTAAGAAGTTTAAGTCTTAAAATAATATTTCAAGGCTTTAAATAAGTATCCAAACATAATTACTCCCACAGGTTGCAATAAAAACAAATCTTTACTAAAGCATTAGTTGTTTTACAGGTTGCATATCAGTAAAAGATGAGTTATACAATAGTTGAAAGGAAAATGAAATGTACTTTGCACAGGTCAAAAATTGCATTCAAGATAAGAGAAAAACACATTGTCATCAAGAGTATATTCACCAGGTAGAGAGCTTTAATCCATTCATAGAACAAGTTCAACCAATTTGATGTATTGATTTTCTTCCCAAAAAACCAAACCCCCAAAAAATCGAACACCCAAAACATTGAACCCCCAAAACATACAAAAATTGCATATTTATCAAAGTTGTAGAGGCTCTCATCCATCTAGAACTGAGGCTTAACTCTACACTATCAGTTGGAGAACAAATTATTGACTTAAATAAATACAACTGGAGTATAGTAATGTATACGTCAAAGTTGACTTAACAAAAATAAGTGGTTCATATCAAACACAAAAGACCACTTATTATGCCTTAATCTAAAAAGTCTTGCACTTAAATAACTAAAACTGCTACTAGTGATAAAATTAAACTGGTGCATTTGTTGAAGTAAAGAGCTTTGACAAAAACTGACTAGGCCGGACAGAATTAAGTTTTGTATTGAGCATTGGTATCCATGTGTGTTGTTGGAGGCCAACTGGGAGATAACTGGATGTGTTAGCAACTTCTTTAGGTACTCCTTCAAATTATCTCCTTTAGAAAGCAACAATTTTTTCGGTGTTTGTTCTGGAGTCTTTGATACTTATTCTGCAGTCTGGAGTAAAGTTTTTCCAATCCCTGGTTGTGGTGTTGCAAGGTTGGACTTGAAGTTTTAGTTCTTGCACTTGTTGGCTGTCATCAACCCTCTCTGTTTTGACCTCAACTTGTTTCTTATTTTTGTATTGTTATGTGATAGATTTGTTGTGGTCAACCAGTGTTCTGCTCCTTGTTCTCATATTGTATTTGTGTACAACCTCTGGTTCCTTCCCTTTTATTCCTTTAATGGACCCCTATACTCCCAAAGTGTCAGTTTCAATCTCTGGTTTAATGTCTTGTAAATTGTGGTAAGGATCCCCTACATGTGGTGAAGTGCCAATAGAATCTTGCTCATGATCAAGTCCATAATCATGTATTCCCTGTTGACTGGAGTCTGTAGGATACTCCTTTTTCACTGTCACAAATGGTGTTTCTGCAATTTCATCCTCGTTAGACTTTGATTTATCCTTTTTCACTGTTATTCCCTTCAAAAAATTGTCTGTCATTTCTTCCATGCTGGAAAATTCGGGACTATCATCATCCTCGATCACAATTGGCTGGGGGAATTTTAATGATGCCTTGAACAGAGCCTTGGAGTCCAGCCTCAATTGATTTGTAATTCTAATTTTTTTGTTTGGCTCGCTTGGAACTTCAATGTTTTTCTCGATCTTCCTCTTCCTGCCTTGTCTGGCTGTAGGGGATGCTTTAGGCAAGGCTTCTGCAGGAACACCCTTTCCCTTTACCACTTCCTTACTGTGCGAACCAGTTCCAATTTCCCCCCTCATATGAGTCACATCGTTATCAGGTTGTTGCTCGATGGGGGTTTTCTGCTCCTCGTTTGAATGGATGGAGACCTCTGTGATGTTTCAAGTGCAGGTGGGTGCATGATGGCAACTTTACCACTTTTTTTTTCCTTCCCCTTTTTCGTACAAGGCCTCAATTACATGTGAGGGGACTCCTCCTTCATGGAGGTCTCTAGCTTGTTTGATTTCAAGTACGTGCTCGTTGTTTTAGGGCCTTTTCCCTTATTTGATGTTGGTTGGACAGGCTTCATTGAGCTCCCAAGCTCTGGAGAAACTATGACCTCTGTCTTATCTTCACTACCATCACTTTCATTCTGCGAATCAGGCATCTGCTCCTACTCTTTCAATCCCACAGACTTCAAGAAATAATCCCAAGGCATTTCAAGTTCCTCGAGAGAGAAAGTTACCAACAATTTAATAAAGCCCCGATAGTAAAGGCTTCTGTGAGAAGATTCAGGGTGACCTTGAACCCTCCTAGCCATTTTGGTTAGGCTCTTAAGCAGGTAATATGTTAAATTAAGCTCTTTGTATCCACTTAGATGCATGACGAAACGAAGGTGATAACAATGTTCAATGCTGAATCAACCATCACCTGTGATATACCTTGGTACTGTTGTTGGGGCTCCTTTCTAGTCTTCCTTTATCCACGATGAAAAGATTCCTTGGCTCCAATCGGGGTCTTAGTGCTCGAGAACCAGGAATTTGTTGTAGAGGTCGAGAGGCAGCTTGCCTTTCTTAAACCATCTTTCCCCACAGGCAGGGAGACTGCGGGTTGCTTCAATGAAGAGTTTTATAATATGAATCTAGGTATCCCCAAGCAGGGTCTGGAAGCCATCAAAACTTTACGCGAACAACATAGCTAGGCTTGTGTGGTGTCCTTCAAATGCGCACAGGAAATCATACCACTCGGCCTTTACGAAAATGTCTTTGATTTCGGGTATGGCTTCGAACAACTCCATTCCTTATGGCTCGGTCCCGTTCAACTGCCATCATTCTTGAGGAGGAACCATAGTGGACAAAGTTGCTTTGATGTCGATGATGCAGTGAATGCGGGTTTCTTCATATTGAAACTGATACCTGTGTGTTGTTAACCGGTACAGTTCTCACGATCATGATTGATGTTGTGTAATGATGGAACTGCATGTAATCTGGTGTGGAGGTGCTTATTTATGATCGTGCACGTATGCAGGCGCCACTCAAACGGTTCAAACATTTTAAATAACAAATTAAATTATAAAATAATTTAAAAATTAGCACGCCAATCCTCGTTTGCAATAATAGCTTGGTCCTTGCAATTAACTTTGTTCTGCATCTAAAACACTATCAAACATGCTATGAGCTCAACCAATGGAAAATTTGATGACAAGTACTTCAAACCCAAACCATGACATGTAATTATACTTCACGAAAAAAAAAATTGGTGCAAAGAATCAATCAAGAAAGGTAATGATGAAAAACTGAGTCATTTAGTAATGGGGAGCAAACTTAACCAATAAGAAAAGGAACGATTTTTTATGGAGGTATAGGGAAATGAGAGAGGAGGGGCAGTGGTGCAGACTTAGGCCTTAACACTATCTCTCTCAACGATCTTACTCATGTCTTGTTGAGATCAATTTCCAGTTCTGAATTTTGCCTCTCCTTTCTATTTTCCCAACTTCTTTTTTCCATTTCTTTTCCCTCTTCTATACCTACCCTCATTCCCCTTTTCTTTTCTCCCTTCTCTTTTCCCTTTCTAGTTACTATACTTAGTCGTTTTTCAAAAACCGTGGGTTCGCAGGTTGGCAGACTTGCGAGTCTTCACCTCCATTCATGTTCCCATATCATGAGTCCGACTGACCACTTTGTTATAAGATACTTAACCATTCTCGCAACCGCAGGTTCACGGGTTCAAGTTTTTTTCTTCCAAGTTTTACAATCTCCATTTTTCACCTAAATACTCATGACCTGCATTGTGACCATCAGACTTGTCGTGGATACTGAGCCCCTAAGCATTTCATTTCTCCTGTGTCCAAGTCCGACCGACCGCTATGCAATACTTAGTCTATTTTCGATCATTCGCAACCGCGGGTTCACAAAAAACCCCAAATTCAAAATGCTCTCGTCCATCCCCGCCATCTTTGTGCTTTTCCCAATACAATTTTAGTATGGTTTAATGCTAATAACTGATGATGCAGGCTTCGTAAATATTGTCATTAATAAACGAAGGGCTCGAGAAGATTTTTCATTAAATCGCATAAAAGAACGGTTTTCCAAGGATTATATTATTGTTATCTCTCTGAAAGGTTTCATTCCAAGTTATTATCTAGTCGGAAGAACACTCTCGTCAACATATGGCAGGAACAACTAGACAATTGTTTTGTGGCGATACTTTGAACATCTTTGGTCGAGAAGAACATAACTTTCAATGGTCCAAACCGTACTCGTATTACTCATCGCCTCCTGCACGAAAAGAGATAATCTGGACTTTCGCAATTGCTAATGCACGGTGTGTCCCTGAGGTATTCGAATACAAATAACTGGTTGCATGGTGCATTGAAAAATACATACGGAGTGAGCGAATCATACAACTCCACGATTGTCCCTCCATCTCTCTTTCACTGCAATTGTTTCGTATGATATTCAATCTCCCTGAGCCAACACTTAACTCTAAGGGAGAGGATTGCAGAGATTTTCTAAGAAAACATGACAATGGTATGGACCTCTTGCCTGAGTATTTGGAGAATCTCGCGGTCGTCCTAGAGGACATAACCAGTATTCAGGTTGACTCGTTCAAAAGCCCCTTTTAGGAAATCGCTTGGTTGTTTACCAGGCTGACAGGCCAAGAAAGCACTGCCACCATTTCTTGCATGATTCTTTATATTTTATATTTTACAGTTAAAGAGCAAGCTATTTTCGATTGGGTAAAGTTCATTTCCATTGAAATCTCCTCCCAATTCTCACACTACAAAAGAGACAAGAAATTCTTTATGGCTACTTATTGGGTATTTTCAATAGCATATTGTTGTCAGTTTCCAAAATTGACTATCTATAAGAGAGTGAACTGTGAAGTTTATCTAGTCACCTTCTGGTATCAAGCATTGTGGAGACACAAGACTTCTTTGCATTTTTACGAGGTGTACAATGATTTCGTTTCAGTCTTTAAGGGACTGTTGTTTGGTAAAAATACCCCCAGTATATCAAACCATGCAAATAAATTCTTGGAGAAAAAGGGGATGTTAGAGCAAATGGAAAATCACAGTGTTATTAGGGTCTTCTGTTCTAAGGAGAATCCCTCTATTCTTCCATACCACGTATCTGAAAAAATATTTATTACGGAAGTCGCGAAGCAGTGTAATTTATGGCTGCACTTTCTCCATGAGAAACGGAAACGACAATTCATACCCTTGCCTTGGAAAATTGGAGACTTTATATTCAGGAATATAAACAAAATTGATGAGTTTGCTAACCACTTCCACAATGTGAATATGAAATATGTTGAAAATATAAACGGGTTTGACCCTAACCAAATTTTTGTAGAACATATGTTGGCAGTCAGATTCAACAATTCATTTATTCATACTATTCTGAGTGAAGAAGAAGATAACAACTTAGGTGCTCCTACTCACAATGTTGGTGACTTGGAAAAAGTGCTTAGTACTAATGATTTTTACAAGCAGAAAGGAAAGGGTCCCAACGAGAAGAGCGCCTAGTCTCTAGTTGTTACCCCTAAAACTACCACATCTCAGAGCAGTGCTCCAATGGCCCACCCAACTAGTAAAGTTACCAACAATATTTCAAGCGGCGGAGGAGAAAATAATCCCCCTCTCAGAAAAATCGAGAGCTCACACAAGCTTCTGCTAAGAAAGAAGAGGAAGAACGTTGTGCAAACGGAAAAAGGCCATTGCATAGAAAATAACATCAACAACTTCTCTCTTGAACACATGGAGCTCGAGGCGGATATCGAGAAATTGTTTCCCACAATTGATCAGTCAGGAAACACGTCCCCTAAAAAACCATCATTAGAAATCATTGAGAATGAGACTTTCAGTGAAGAAGAGTCGTTCACTTTCCAAAGCGCGGTCTTTGACAAGGAGTCTAAGAAATTGATTATTGGAAAAAGTGATATGAAAAATTCTCGTTCAGAGGTTGACCTAAAGGATTTGCGGCCTTCCCAAATTTCTAGAATTTACAGAGCAAATTGGTGATGCTCTGGATGACTCCATTGGTGGTTTAGAAGCAAAAAACACGAAGTTGAAAGAAAGGATCAAGGAATTGGAAAACGCTTTAATGCCTCTTCCACTTCTTGCCATTCCTTTATCAATAGTGAGACCCACCACACCTGTTGTTAAATTAAAAGGATCTTCAAGCCTACTTATATTAGCCAGGAGCTATGTGGAAAGAAATATTGATCTAGGTGGATATCGGTGGCCACCCACCTTTTCCAACTGGCTCAAAATAGTTTTCTGGCAATTTTGGTAATTTACTATTTTTGGTAGTTTTTAACTTTCGGGGACATTTTGAGGCCCTAAACGACGTTTTTGAGAAAATAGAGAGCGATATGAAATTTCCTTTGAGAATGCCCCCAAAATGAATCTCCTCGACGATACCTTTCCAACAGGCTATCATGCACCTAAAACGGAGATCGTATGCAAAAGTTACAACCTCGGGAAGTTGATGTACTAACTTACCCAAACAGGGCCCACATGACTTTTGGCGCTTCATCTCCTAAGGTTAGGTTTTTGGATGTCTAGAGTTTTTGGCATTCATGTTTATTGTAAAAAGTCCTTCAGAGCCTCATTATAATCATCTTCTTGCGAATGTGAGTAGCCATCACATCTCTTCTCAGAGATAAGCTGCCACCATTCTAGCGAGTCTTTCACTCTATATTTTTATAGTCTTTGTACCTTTATTTCATTAATAGAAATCATGTATTACTGTATATCTGTGACTCTTGTTATATTTCCGATATATCTCTGTTATATTGTTGTCTCTCTTACAATATCTCTGAATATTTATGTGTTATATCTCCGCTCTCATTTCGTGTCGAAAATAATCCGGATCAAATATTAAGAAAAGAATGGCATTGATCACAAAGGCATGGGAAGTTTCGAAAAACATTGTTTCTTTTGGTTCGAGGGTGAATGCCTTCCATGAATATTTGAAAGCCGACCTGAAAAATGAAGAAGTTTTTACCTTTATGTTTTACTAACCTTTGGACTCAAGGTCTCTGTCATGATGAAACTTAGGAGAAGAGAGGAGGATCTGCCCTCCCCAAGCCGGATAAAACAGTTGAATCCATGATAGAAAGAAAAGATTAAAAATTTGCATAATATCGTTCAAACGTGCAGCCAAGCTATATCAAGGAGGAAAGAACTATTCAAAAGGCTCACAGAGGTAGACCTAGAGGGAAGCACTAACGAAGGTCAAGAACCTAAATTAATCATCAACTCAATGTTCCCAACAAAGCAACAGTTTGACAAACAAGTTGAGATTTTTAAAGGGTTATCAGTGGAAAAGTTTTATGGTTAACTTGAATATAATGAAGATGACATAGACAACTAACTAGTCGACTAATCCGTAAAGAATCAAGATATTGAAGAAGCATTACATGGTATTTCCCTTGATTTACATGACTTCGAGGGCGAGTTGTTCATCAGCAAAATTTGGTATGAGATAAATGTGGCACCAATGAAACATTATATTGAGGAATGGTTCAAGAAATCAATCAACAAATTGACCGACGAGGGGTACGAAAGAGTTGAGACGGTTCTTGTAATCATTAATGAAGAAAATAAAAGGACACCAAAAAGCAAGTAAAGCAACGAGAGACCATCATAGTAAATTTATGTTGATCACATCTTTCTTTCTTTATCAGTTCCTTCATCCAGTTACTCTGCTTCTTTGACTAGAAAGGTTTAACCGAAGTTTGATAACTTCTCTTTTCTTCTTTCCAGGTCCTGTTGTTTTTTTACTGCCCATCATCTTCCTTATACAATCTTAATTCTTGTGTATGTTTGATTTATGGTCCACGGGAGCCCCAATCTAAGTCTATAGGACAAACGCATTTTAAATTTCAAAGAATATGTAATAGACTATATATTTTTTAGAAATTTCAAGAGAGCTATTTCGGGATCAGTTTCGACTGTGCTTTGTAACTCTGAGTTTTGAATATAAAGTATTTTAGATTGATCTATCATTATCTTTATTTGAGCTACCCATGTGTCCACTTTGTTAAAGTTCTCTTATGCATGGAGATCATCTTGTTTTTATTTTATGTGATCATAAACTTTATTTTAACTATGATGGATGTGAGGAAATTTTGCTTATCTGCTTTAAATGTATGAAGTGTGTGGTTCTTGGTCATTTCCTAGGAACTTTCTCTAAATAGAAAACAAAAATATCTTCCTTTTATGTTTTGAAATCTTTATATTTCTTTGATTACCACGACGAACTTTTGCAAAGTCCCATTTTCTGAAAATTTACAGTCCTTAGAAAATCTCAGAGAGGAGTACTACCTCTATAAAAATGCAGGGGGATTTACATACTCGTGAGGTTGCCATTTCGGTACTAACGGATTCAATTGTCAACATTTCTTGGCAACCATACTAGGGATGAACTGAAATTTGGAATTTGGTTTAGCATCTTTTGAAAAATATATGACTTTAGGCTGATCAACCCGACCAGGAAATTGGATTAAGCAATCAATGAAGCATTTTACATCAGCTATACAGTATGGTAATAACGATAATAGAGATCATAGAAGAATTAGAAAGGTCCTGGCAGATCTTAGTCCATGAAGAAGAAAGAGAAATCCTCTGGAGACAAAAGAGAGACGAGTGGGAAGACCGAAGAAACCAAAGGCTTGCTAGAGCAGCACAAGGAAAAGGTCGGGATTGATGATGGACGAGTACAAGGGACACGTTACCAGAAGTAAAAGCAAGCAACTCTACATTCTGAGAAGTGGAAATCGTATTCATGGAACCTCTTCAGATATGGCAGAAAGAAATGACTAACTGCGAGAAGAACCACATGAGGAGAGACAAGCAGGTGGAAGAAATGCTGCAAGAAATCAAGAAAACCTAAGGTTTGAAAATCGAAGAAGAATAAGAGATTCCCCTCTGAATCTTCTAGGTGAGAAACATGACCTCTCTGTTCTCCGTAAGGATACCCTGAATGAATTTTCTGGAGATGGAACAATTGATGCAAAGAGGTACCTTTACTTATTTCTTGATGTTTGTGATTTTCATCGTGTCGAGTATGACGATGTCATGGTAAGGTTATTTATGCAAACCTTGTCAAGAAGAGTGTGTGAATGGTATACGACATTACCCAACCGTTATAGCCCTAAAATTCCCTACTCAGGCATACATGGCATTGGTCTTCTTACTTGCATAATTTGCCAAAACATTGTTGAGGAGCTCTACATAAAAAACCATTTTTTAGAGCATGTACGTGCCCTGCACCACTACTGCCCATGTACATATGCTTGTTGCATTCTAGACAACCTGCATACATACGCTTGTTTCATGTTAGACAACTCGCGTACATACACTTGTTGCACACTAAATAGTCCGTGTATACCTCCAAAATTCGGAAACATTAAAAAGTTGTAAGGAATTCAGTGGAATTTACGGGCTATTGGAGGTTTCCGAACCAATTCACCTGCTATAGCCCGTCCCCCAACCGAATAACCATCATTTTTTCATATAAAAGGAGGTGTTGGGGTCTCATTTCACAAGGAAGCACTAGAACAGTGAAACTTTGCCCAATTTCCATCTCCCTTCCTTGCCCAAGCATTTTCAAGCTTTTGTGAGTTACTACCTCAACATTCCCTCTTCAACCCCTTTTCTTCCATTCAATCCATTCCCTTTCCTTGGTGATTAGTAGATTGTGAGAAGAGGCTTATTCAATTTGTACTTGGAGCATTGTAAACAGGAGCCCGGATCAAGTTCGCGGAACGGTGGCCGGCAATGATTGTAACTTTCAGTCTTTGTTTAATGAATAAAAGAATCTCTTTTCCCTGTCCCAAAGTATGATGTTTTATGTCTTCTCTTTGATTTACATATGACATTTGATATCTAACCCTAATCTATGAATAGAAATAGCATGCTTGTAGCCCTGTTTTCCTAGTCTTGGATGCAGGTCAGCTTTGGGAGGAGACTTGCAGCCTTTGGAGCTACAAAGCTTGAGGAGATCATCACCAGACGTTGGATAAAAGGCACAGTTACCGATCTTTTCTTCTACTACTTTTGTTCATTTATTTTGGTATGTTTGGGGTAGTGTAGAAACTATATTGACATTTAGGAGGTCATTTGCTCTGTCTATATCCTAAACCCTGGTATAGTTATAGAGGGATTTTCTCACTAGCACCAACAGATCAATTCGCTCATTTAATGACCTCGAAGCCATGTTCTTGACTATGTTCGCCCCTCCAATTGCTTATCATACCCTTCTCACTGATTTCACCCAAATTGGTTTGAGGAAAAATGAAAGAATACGAGATTTTAATCTTAGGTTCAATAAAACATTGAGTAAGATTCCATAAGATAAAAGACCGAATGACCCAGTCATACTCGACTACTATAAGAATGTAATACCCCCGAATGTGAAATATGTTATTCGAACATCCTATTTGGATACCTTGGAAGAAGCAATGACTAAAGCCACTGAGATGGAAGAAATTATAATTGAAATGAGTTCCGACCCCAACATCATACAAGGAAAAGTACAAAGGCAGCTGGGAGGAGTAAGTATTGATAATCAAGGAGTTTCTAGTTCAAAAAAATGAAGAATTCAAGCCACAACCAACCCAAAATCAAACAATTGGAGGAGGATTTTTCAAGGGAACCGTACCAGATGTGAAGGTAGACCTTGTTGCGGCACAAGAAACCAAGCAAAGAATTGAAATTGCACAAATGAATAGAACTATCAAACAAATGTAGAACAAAATAACCAGACTAAGAAGGGGGGGTAATTATGTGGCAAATCCAAGAATGTCGGCCTTACAAAAAACAAGGAACCCTCCCCAAGAAAACAAAGTGAGGTTTGAAAACATGGATAATCCGCAAAGACCAAGTGTTCCTAGGAAACCTACTCCTAATGCAGTCGTTCTGGATGATGTATATGACGAGCAAATGGTTGAGCAAGAGAACTACTATTCACCTGATGAAAGTTTTGAAACTATACAGATGGACATATGTGAGACGTCCTTGTATATATTTGAAGAAGGCGACAATGACCTCAACCCTTAAGAAAACGTCGCTCAAACAAGAGGATTTGTAAATAGATCCAAGAATAAAAATGATTATGAAAAGGAAAACCAAAAATATAAAGAAAAAACGAATGAGAAAAGGGCAAATGAGAAAGTGGCGGATAATGTTGGAAGTAAGAAGCAACACTTGATGCCAAGCTCCTTTCAGATGACATAGTGAAGTGGCGAAGATTCCCCAACAAAGGGAAAACATTATGAGATTATTGGATGATATGTCTGGAAAAAAAAAGTTATTGTCACAAGTCCGAAACAAATCCAGAACAAATCAAGTGCCAAGTTGAGAGGTAAAATTCCTTCCTTTTATATTGCAATTGAAAATCATGATGTTGCACTTCATAATTGTTTAGTTGATATGGATGCGATCAATAATATTATGCCACTGGCCATCATGGAGGCATTGGGCATGATTTGTACTAAAAATTACGAGACTGGTGAAAGTATATATGCAATCGATTCTAGACAAGTGATACCTTATGGAGAAATCATGGACTTTTATGCTTGGATCACAACGACTCCCCATATTATCACAGTTTTCAATATCATTGTGGTTGACTTTTCTCCCGCATATGGAGTTGGGTTGGGAAGAGATTGGTCATCTATGATCGAGGGATATATAATGAATGATGGAAGTTGCATGATGTTGCTAGGCAAAGCAATGATTAAGGTACCTCGTGAACCCAAGAAACCCTTCTCTTTCAAAAAGACGGATAATGAATTAATGGAAGACTATATAGATGCTAGAATTGGAAATTATGCTATCCTAGATATGGAAAACATTGAAAGCCTAGAGCAAATTCAAGACACAGATGATCAAGAGCATCCGTCTGAAGGTTATTGGAGGATATCATTCGATGGAGCTTGTTAAAGCTCCTGAAGTGGAGTTGGAGCTAGCCTTGTAAGTCTAGGTAAGATTATTAACCCACATGCTATCAGACTTGAATTTGCATGTACTAATAATGAAGTGGAATATGAAGCTTTGATTCAAGGGATGATTCTTGCACAAGAAATTAAGATAGAACATCTAATTGTGACTGGCGACTCCAAGTTCGTAATTAATAGAGTCACCCAGAGGTATAAAATCAAGAAGGAAAGACTCAAGTTAGATTTCAAATGAGTAAACGAATTGATGGAATCTTTCATCTCTTTCAACATTTCTTTCATTTCAAGGGACAAGAATCAGAAGGCAATTTCATTGGCTTTGGCGGCCTCATTGTCAAATCCAGAGGATATGCAAAGCAAAATGCCTTCCAGGTAGAAAGAGTATTACGACCTTCTGTACCTAATAACCTGGAATATTTGCAACTATTTGAGAATGATGAACAGTTGGAAAAAAAATTGTTCAATGATGATGATGATGATGAAGACAATGATTTGTTTGTCATCCCGAAAAATTGTATTCAATCTGAGTCTCGTTTTACAAAATATGATGATGATAAGAATCTCCTCAAAGAAATTTCACTTTGAAAGGTTCAAGAAACAAGAAAGATGAATATTGGAACTACCAGTTCCCCAAAACATGTCAACGTGGGAGTTGATTGCACCATTGAAGAGGTTGATCAATATGTCACATTATCTAAAGAATATCATGATGTGTTCACATGGACCTATGATGATTTGAAAGCTTACGATGAAACAATATTTCAACATATCATTCCTTTGAGAGAAGAAGCGCCAAAGCCGGTCAAGCAAAATATAAGGATGATGAACCCCAAATTCAAACCTCTCGTAAAGGTTGAATTAGAGAAATTAAAGAAGACCAGAATAATATATCCCATTAGACACTTTGATTGGCTTTAAAACCCTCTGATAGTAAGAAAGAAGACCATGGAAATACGGATGTGTGTGGATTTCAGGGATCGTAACGAAGCAAGTGTAAAAGATAACTATCCTTTACCTAACATGGAGTTTCTTCTCTAGCAAGTCACCAGATCAGATTGCATGTCCATGTTGGATGGTTTTTCTAGATATAATCAAGTCTTTGTTGCTGAGGAAGACAGAGCAAAGACATCATTCATAACACCTTGGGAGACCTATGCATACGTTAGGATGATCTTTGGCTTGAAGAATGCAGGAGCGACATTTCAAAGGGCCATGGATCATGCTTTCAATGGGTTAATAAGGAAAT
This sequence comes from Picea mariana, assembly GCA_032191745.1. Classification (NCBI taxonomy): domain Eukaryota; kingdom Viridiplantae; phylum Streptophyta; class Pinopsida; order Pinales; family Pinaceae; genus Picea; species Picea mariana. Next base: position 115,419 of record JASDQU010106441.1, read on the forward strand.
TCATGGCGGACTATCAAGATGACTTGACAGTGCATTAAAAAACAAGGGGTGATCAGATTCACCACTTAAGGAAAGTTTTTGACTGATGCAAATTATATGGTGTTTCACTAAATCCAAATAAATGTTTATTTGATGTAACTCAAGACAAATTGTTGGCTCATATTGTGTACAAGGAAGGGATTTATATAGATCCAGAAAGAGTCAAAGCTATAAATGAACTCAACCCGCCAAAATCTAAAAAAGGAGTTCAGTCGTTGTTTGGTAAGATCAACTTTGTGCGAAGATTTGTCACTAATTATGCAAGTATTGTGAAGCCAATCAATCTATTGTTGAAAAAGGACCAAAGGTTTGAATGGACAACGGATACACAAGAAGCTTTCAATAAAAACAAAAGAGCAATCACCACAGCTCCAGTCCTCATTAGCTCAGATATTCAAATGGATTTCATCATTTATTCCTTCGTTACAGACATGATTGTTGCATTTGTTCTTACTCAAAGGAATACCAAGGGTGAAGAACTCCCAATCAATTTCATCAGAAAAACCCTTCATGATTATGAATTGAGGTATTCAAAACTAGAAAAGCAAGCCCCATCTCTTGTGAAAGCAGTGGTGCACTTTCGGACGTACATACTAAATTCAAATGCCATTGCTTATGTCCCATCTTTGCCAATGAAGATGCTTTTGAAACAACAATTAAGAGAAGGAAAATAGACTAACTAGCTGGCAAAGATCCAAGAATATGATATCAAGATTAAACCTTTAAAGGCTATCAAAGGACAAGGTTTATGAAAGTTCATCGCAAATAACGATTCTATGGATGGAATGATTTCAATTTTAGTAGAAGAACCATTGGCTGATTCAAACTGGTATGGAGACATTGTATTCTATTTGAGGTCCGGGCAGTTTCTAGTTACTATGAGCCCTAAATAGCGAAGAACATTGAATATGAATTCAAATCAATATGTGTTGATTGTTGATATATGGTTCAAACGGAACTACGGTAGTGTATTACTGAAATGTGTTGATGAAAATAAAGCCCAGGAACTAATGAGGGAATTCCATGAAGGAATAAGTGGGGGGCATTTTGCACCTATGGCCACCGCCCATAAGTGTTGATGATTACAGCTGTGTGAGACATCCTCTAGGTCAAAGACCTGAGAGAGAGCCCCTGAGATGGTTGTGTGGTTCCTATATGAGACAAATCTGGAACGTAGTGATGGCCTCCTCCTTACAGAGAGTTGATAAGAACTCCAGATGATTCTTCTGTGTAACGCAGTGAGAAAGGAGATCTGCTGAGTTGGACGTGCCTATGAATGAGCACAAGGTGAATGTGTGAATTCCCATAGAGTTGGGTGCGTTGTCATGAGACAGAGATGAAGACGATGTATTAGCCTCCTCTGAGCAGAGAGTTGAGATGATGAACTCAAAATGACTCTCCAGTGTAATGCAGTGGGAAAGAAGATATGTTGATTGGGCGTGCCTGTGGACGAGCACAGGTGAACGTGATCCTAGTGGTTGATCACTAGTGAGTGTGGTTCTTTTGTGAGACACAGTGAGATAGAGATATGGACATACCTATGAATGTGCCCCTAGTGGTTGAGCACTAATGGGTGTACGAGATCCCTTGCTATATTATTCAAGAGTCAGACTTACATGTAACCCTATTTGTAATGTAAAGGGTACGGGTCGGCCCCACCTTAATATAAAATATAATTAATGTAAAAGATGATTAATATAAAAGATAATTAATATGGTAATTATTAATTATATTTTGAGTTATTGAGGTCGGCCCTATTGTGTCAAAAGACACATCATTTGATGTGACAAGTCTTATATAAATAAAAATGAATCCCCATTGAGGAAACACACTTATCATTGTGCCATCCCATGATTTCATAAATTGTGGTCTGAAATTATGAGAATTACAGCACCCTCTTGTGTGCTAGGTTTGGTGATGGTGTGGGTGGTCTTTCTCTTGAGGAATATAGCAAAGGATTGGTTGGGTTTTCTTCCCTTGTTGAGAAGGGTTTCCCAAGATACTTATTGTGTTCTTGTGCATGGTTATTATTCTTGTGATCTTGGTTTGCTAAAGTAGTTATGGTTCAAGTAATAGTTAAACAAAAAATTGAAAGAGGATACATGAGACATAGTTCATTGAAAATCCAACATGGTTTCAGAGCATGACTTGAAGAATACCATTTTCTCAAGATTGAAGGAAGACTGTGGACTGCTAAAAACTTGTTGCTATTGAATGGAAGGAAAGGGTCGGACCCCTTTTGAGTTTTTGTGGTCAAAGTTACCCCATCGCCATCCCAAGGGAAGGGTTGGACCCTCCCTTAATTTTCTGTGGGAAGGAATAAGGCTATCGCAGTCTAGAGAGAAAGGACCAAATTCTGATGTTGACCGAGTCCCTACAACAAAACTGCAGCCCATAATTCTGTCGTGTATAAAGAAAAGGTCGGAGCCTAGGAGAAACCCCACAAACAGTCGAGGTATATGGAGAGGAGGCTGAAGTCTAGGAGGGGGGTCGACTGTGCATTTAAAGTGGTCGCAAGCCGCTAAATATTGCCACATAATACCCTAACAAAGGCAAGGAAAGGACTACTAAGGGTGTCGCAGTAAGGGAAATACCCACTAAAACTTCTGCAACAATACCCTAACAACATTAGTAAGGATCCAGCCTCAGAGAAATGGAATTTGCGTCCTCATTTTGTCGGTTGGATTGTTTGATCGTTGGTGTACACCAACATTTCCTTTGCATGATTGAAGGTACTTAAAGACACAACATTATGGAGTGACAGACCGCGAATTGTTCTGGAGCTATGTTTGGACAAAAATCGTTTTCATGTTAGATCTTAGATTGTAATGTGTTGGTCCATCCAACCATGTCGCCTTTTATCAGTGGATTTATCATTGTCACGTAAGACGTAACCCCAACTTTGATCGCAATGAAAACGGTCTAGACCCTGTCCAATGATGACGTGTGAGTTAGTTGAGTGTTAGCAATTATATTTGCATTAACATAGTTCAAGAGGGCGCGTAAGTCTAGAGAAAGCCATGGCATTATATCAAACGCTCAGGACTGGTGTTCACACACTGAATTTGCAATACCCAGGGTTCCATCCAAATATCATGCATCCGTGCATGAAGCCCTCGCCATTTTCATCAAATTCCATGTATTCAAGTCGACCGATGGCAATCGATGAATTTTTTGTTGCAGAGCCCTTCCCTTCAACTTTGTCGACGAATTGCAGCGGAGTTACTCTCAAGATCCCCAATAGTGATCGATGGAGTTCCTCTCGAGAGCTCTAATAACGGTCGGTGGGGTTCCTCTTAAAATATCCGATAGCACTCAACGAATTTCCCTTTAACTTCGCCGATGAACAGGGATGCAATATCTCCAATGAACTTCAAAGACGTTCTTTTCAAAACCTCCGATGGGAATTTAACTACGATTCAGTATTTGGCTTCCTGCTTGACCCTAAGTTTGATTGTTTTTAGAATATTATGCTACATTACAAGTATGTGTTGTAGTTGTGACAACAATCCTTAAATTGTTTCGATTCTAGAGATGTACTCATGAATCTCCTCTAGGAGATATTCTTGTCTTGTTTCCTTTCGTTTGTTTCCTTGTTCCAAGAAGGTTAACAACAAAGGAAGATGTTTTTCCTTCAAGACTTCAGAGGGAGTCAAAATTATTTGAGAAGAAGGAAAAGACAAATACCTTCTTCCCCTCAGCAGTTTAGAGGGAGACAACCATTGATACAGTTGATCCAGTTGTTCCAATTGATATTCCCAGGGACTTTACAATAAGCCATAAAAGGCTTGTCTGGGCTTGACAAACTCTGCAAGAAGCAGAAAGACATGCAACTGATGGAAGTGTCGAGAAATACAAAACAAGACTTGTAGTCAGAGGATTCTCACAAGCAGAGGGAGTGAACTATGATGAGACATATTGATCCAGTAACTCGATGCACTCCCATCTGTACTACCATCCATGAGTTGGAAACTACATCAGATAGATGAATTATTGATGAAGTTTGGGTTTCAGCAAGAGTGTTGTTGATCCAAACCTATACTATTACATTGTTGGTGTTGAGAACCTGATTTTGATGACTTGTTTAAGAAGCTGTGTTGTTACAAGCAAGTATTGACTTATGATTTCGAGATGAAGGATCTGGATATGATGCATTACTTCTTGGGACAAGAAGTATGACAAAGGACCATTGAGACTTTTCCTAAGTCAAGAAAAAATATACAGTGGAGATATTAAAGAAGTTTAGTATGACAAAGTGCAAATCCATGTCTACACCAATGGTGATGGATTTGTCAAAAAATAATTGATGATGATTTAGACGAGATTGATCCACATGTGTACCGACAGCTGATTGGATCATTGATGTATCTAGTTAACACCAGACCTGATATATGATATGCAGCTAATGTGCTTAGTCAATCCATGAGTCAGCCGAGATAGACTCACTGGATAGCAGTAAAGCATGTACTATGATATATATAAGAGGCACATTTGGATATGGCATGAGATATGCCTATAGTGTGAATTTGATTTTGGAGGGATATGCCGATAAAGGTTGAGCAGAGAGTACAGTGGACTAGAAGAGCACATCCAGTTGTTGTTTTACCATGAAGCTTGCCATGGTTTCCTGGTGCAGCAGGAAACAAAGCTCTGTGGCCTTGAGTACCACAGAAGCAGAGTATATATCATTAAGTGTGCGAAGTAGTGTGGCTTCATAAACTTCTGACAGATTTACTTGATCATGAGATGGATTCTATGATTATAACCAGAGTTGTGTGAAGCTCTTTGAGAACCCCGTGTTTCATGATAGATTGAAACACGTCGAGATAAAATATCATTTTCAAAGACATTATGCAGAGGAAAGAAGTACACGTGCAGTACCTTCCTACACATGAGAATATTACAGACATCTTCACCAAAATGGATTGGTGAAGAATACCCCTCTTGTTGAGAGGGAGTGTTGATGACTACAACTAAGACAAAGTTCGAGTACTTCCATGCGAGACTTGGCCTAATGAAGAATGCCTCCCTAGCTGAGAGGGAGTGTCGATGATTACAACTGCATGAGACATCCTCCAGGACACATACATGAGAGAGAGCCCCTGAGATGGGTGTGTGGTTTCTATCTAAGACAGAGTTAGAACGTAGTGATGGCCTCCTCTTTATAGAGAGTTGAGAAGAACTCCATATGATTCTCATGTGTCACGCAGTGAGAAAGGAGATCTTATGAGTTTTACATGCATGTGGCTAAGCATAAGGTAAACGTGTGAATTCACATAGAGCTGGGTGCATCGACATGAGACAGAGATGAAGGCGATGTATTAGCCTCCTCTGAGCAGAGAGTTGAGATGATGAACTCCAGATGACTCTCTTGTGTAATGCAGTGGGAGAGAAGATCTGTTGAGAGGACGTGCATGTGGATGTGCCTATGGACGCACACATGTGAACGTGATCCTAGTGGCTGAGCACTAGTGAGTGTGGTTCTCTTGTGAGACACAGTGAGATAGAGATATGGACATCCCTATGGATGTGCCCCTAGTGGCTTAGCACTAGTGGGTGTATGAGATCCCTTGTTATATTGTTCAAGAGCCAGACTTACCTGTAACCCTATTTGTAATGTAAAGGGTATAGGTCAACCCCACCTTAGTGTAAAAGACAATTACTATAAAAGATAATTAATATAAAATATAATTAATATGGTAATTATTAATTATATTTTGAGTTATTGGGGTCGGCCCTATTGTGCCAAAAGACACATCATTTGATGTGACAAGTCTTATATAAATAAAGGTGAATCCCCATTGAGGAAACACACTTATCATTGTGTCATCTCATGATTTCAGAAGTTGTGGTATGAAATTATGAGAATTACAACACCCTCTTGTGTGGTAGGTTTGGTGATGGTGTGGGAGGTCTTTCTCTTGAGGAATATAGCAAAGGATTGGTTGGGTTTTCTTCCCTTGTTGAGAAGGGTTTCCCAGGATACTTCTTGTGTTCTTGTGCATGGTTATTCTTCTTGTGATCTTGGTTTGTTGCAGTAGTTATGGTTCAAGTAATAGTTAAACAAAAAATTGAAAGAGGATACATGAGCCATAACTCATTGAAAATCCAACAATAAAATAATAAGAGTTGGATTTTAGTGGCAATCAATTTTTAGAGACTCATATGCTACAATAAAGAAATGTGTATCTTTCCTGCAATTTTCAAGGAAAATGAAGAGATTTGTGATGTCGTTAAAACCTATAATGGTAGAACAACCACTCTCCCAATGAGGACTTGATGTCGTCGGGTCAATAAATCCAAAGTAAAGCAAGGGACATATGTACATTCTCATTGCTACATATTATTTTACGAAGTGGCCAGAAGTAGTGGCATTAAAAAAGGTTGATTTTGAAGAGTTAATTAAGTTCCTCTAAGATAATATTTTGTCAAGATTCGGTGTTCTAGACAAATTTATCACTGATAATGGTTCGATTTTCACCAGTTTAAAATTTACAGAATTATGTGGAGAATATAGAATTATTATGGGGAAATCATCAAACTATTATCCGCAAGGAAATGGCCTTGCAAAATCCACAAATAAGACACTCATTCAAATCTCGAAGAAAACTATTGACAAGAACCAAAGGAATTGGCACTTAAAGGTTATTGATGCGTTGTGGGCGAGTAGAACGACTCCAAAGGATAGCACTGGGATGTCCCCATATACATTGGTTTATGGAAAGGAAGCAAAAATGCTAATCAACATCGAACTCATTGCTTTGACTTTCGCAGTTAATACAAAAGTTGCAGAAGACAGTTCACCTATCCAAAGGAGGATCAATCAGTTGTTGAAATTGGAGGAAGAAAGAAGTAAAGCCCTGAATAAAACTTCTCAGAGACAACAAAGTATCAAAAGATATTTTGATTAGAGTGCAACTGTAACAAATTTCAAAAGGGAGAACTTATGTTACTCTGGAAGAAAGCCAAGGAGAAGCCATCGATGCATACAAAGTTCGAAGCACTCTAGATTGGACCATACATCGTCGATAAGATCCTGGGTTTTAATTCTTGTATGCTCAAAGACATGAAGGGTAAAAGATTAAAGTTGCCCATCAATAGGAAACATTTGAAAGGTTTCTTCCCCTAAAACTTTCTCATTTTCCTTGTACATAAATTTTATTTTTCATTTTGTATATCCTTACCTTGACTCCATAGCCAAATGGATGGAAGCGCTCGATCATAAAGATTATGGATTCTTGACAACCCACAGGGGGTTATCATCCCATAGTTGGAGCCAGTTGTTGAGATCAATTCCCTCTTCAGAATTTCCCCTCCCCTTTCTATTTTCCCAACTTCTCTTTTCCATTTATTTTCTCTCTTCTATACCTACCCTCGTTCCCCTTTTCTTTTCTCCCTTCTCTTTTCCCTTTCTAGTTATTACACTTAGTCGTTTTTCAAAAAACCATGGGTTCGCGGGTTGGCGGACTCGCGGGTCTTCACTGCCATTCATGTTCCCATATCATGAGTCTGACTGACTGCTTTGTTATAATATACTTAACCATTGTCGCAGCCGCGAGTTCGCGAGTTCACGGGTTCAAGTTTTTATCTTCCAAGTTCCGCAATCTCCATTTTGCACCTACAGACCCATGATCTACATTATTACCGTCGGACTTGTCGCGGATACTGAGCCCCTAAGCATTTCATTTCTCTTATGTCCAAATCCGGCCAACCGCTATGCAATACTTAACCTATTTCCGATCATTCGCAACCACGGGTTCGCGGGTTCCCAGGTTGGCGTGTTCACAAAAAACCCCATATTCAAATTGCTCTTGTCCTTCTTCACCATCTTTGTGCTTTTCCCAATATGTGTTTAGAATAGTTTAGTGCTAATAACTGATCATGCATGCTTTGTAAAGATCGTCATTAATAAGCGAAGGGCTCAAGAAGATATTTCATTAAATCACATTAAAGCACGATTTACAAAGGGTTATGATATTGCTATCTCTCTGAAAGGTTTCATTACAAGTTATTATCCAGTCGAAAGAACACTCTCGTCAACTTATGTCAGTAGCAACCAGACAACATTTTTGTGGTGATACATTGAACATCTTTGGTCGAGAAGAGCAGAACTTTCAATGGTTCAGAGCATAATTGTATTACTCATCGCCTCTTGTACAGAAGGATATAATCTGGTCTTCCGGAATTGCTCGCGCAAGGTGTGTCCTTGAGATATTCGAATGCAAATAACTAGTTGCAGGGTGCATTGAAAAATACGTATCGAGTGAGCGAATCATGCAACTCCAGGATTGTTCCCCCATCTCTCTTTCACCGCAATTGTTTCGTAAGATGTTGAAGCTCCCTAAGCCAACACTTACCTCCAAGGGAGAGGATTGCAAATATTTTCTGAAAAAACATGACAATAGTCTGGACCTCTTTCCAGAGTATTTGGAGAATCTCGCGGCTGTCCCATAGGACATAAACATGATTCAGGTCGACTCGTTCAAAAACCCCTTCCGAGAAATCGCTTGGTTGTTTACCAAGTCTACAGGCAAAGAAAGCACCGCCACCATTTTCCACATGATTCTTCATATTTTAGATTTTACAGTTAAAGAGCAAGTTATTTTCGATTGGGGAAAGTTGATTTCCATTGAAATCTCCTACCAATTGTCACATTACAAAAGAGACAAGAAATTATTTATGGCTTCTTATTGGTATTTTCAATAGCATATTGTTGTTAGTTTCTAAAATTGACTATCTCTAAGAGAGAGAACTGTGAAGTTGATCCAGTCACCTTCCAGTATCAAGCATTTTCGAGACACAAGACTTCTTTGCATTTTTACGAGGTGTACAATGATTTCGTTTCAGTCTTTAATGGACTGTTGTTAGGTAAAAATACCACCTGGATATTAGACCATGCAAATAAATTCTTGGAGAAAAAGGGGATGTTAGAGCAAATGAAAAATCAGAGTGTCATCAAGATCTTCTGTTCTAAGGAGAATCCCTCTTTTCTTCCATACCACGTATCTGATAAAATGTTTATTACAGAAGTGATGGAGTAGTATAATTTTGGCTGCACTTCTTCCATGAGAAACGAAAAAACCAATTCATACCCTTGCCTTGGAAAATTGGAGACTTTATATTCAGGAATATAAACAAAATTGATGAGTTTGTGAACCACTTCCACAATGTGAATCTGAAATATGCTGAAAAGCTAAAGGGGGTTGACCCTAATCGAATTTTCGTAGAACATATGCTGGCAGTCGGATTCAACAATTCATTTATTCATACTATTCTGAGTGACAAAGAAGATAACAACTTAAGCGCTCCTGCTCACAACGTTGGTGACTTGGAAACAATACTTAGTACTGATGAGTTTTACAAACAGAAAGGAAATGGTCCCAGCGAGAAGAGCGCCCAGTCTCTAGTTGTTACCTCTAAAACTACCACATCTCAGAGCAATGCTCCAATGACCCACCCAACTAGGAAAGTTACCAACAATATTTCAAGCGATGGAGGAGAAAAGAATCCCAATCCGAGAAAAATCGAGAGCTCAAACAAAATGTGTTGATGAAAATAAAGCCCAAGAACTAATGAGGGAATTCAATGAAGGGATAAGCGGGGGGGATTTTGCACCTACGGCCACTGCCCATAAGTGTTGATGATTACAGCGGCGCGAGATATCCTTCAGGACACAGACCTGAGAGAGAGAGCCCCTGAGATGTGGTGTGTGGTTCCTATCTGAGACAGAGCTGGAACGTAGTGATGGCCTCCTCCTTATAGAGAGTTGAGAAGAACTCCAAATGATTCTCATGTGTAACACGGTGAGAAAGGAGATCAACTGAGTTGGACATGCCTATGGATGAGCACAAGGTGAACGTGTGAATTCCCATAGAGCTGGGTGCATCGTCATGAGACAGAGATGAAGACGATGGATTCGCCTCCTCCGAGGAGAGAGTTGAGATGATGAACTCCAAATGACTCTCTGGTGTAATGCAATGGGAAAGAAGATCTATTGATTGGACGTGCCTGTGGACGAGCACAGGTGAACGTGATCCTAGTGGCTGAGCACTAGTGAGTGTGGTTCTCCTGTGAGACACAGTGAGATAGAGATATGGACATCCCTATGGATGTGCCCCTAGAGGCCGAGCACTGATGGGTGTATGAGATCCCTTGCTATATTGTTCAAGAGTCAGACTTACATGTAACCCTATTTGTAATGTAAAAAGTACGGGTCGGCCCCACCTTAATATAAAAGATAATTAATATGGTAATTATTAATTATATTTTGAGTTATTGAGGTCGGCCCTATTGTGCCAAAAGACCCATCATTTGATGTGACAAGTCTTATATAAATGAAGGTGAATACCCATTAAGGAAACACACTTATCATTGTGTCATCTCATGATTTCAGAAGATGTGGTCTGAAATTATGAGAATTACAGCACCCTCTTGTGTGCTAGGTTTGGTAATGGTGTGGGAGGTCTTTCTCTTGAGGAATATTGCAAAGGATTGGTTGGGTTTTCTTCCCTTGTTGAGAAGGATTTCCCAAGACACTTCTTGTGTTGTTCTTGTGCATGGTTATTTTTCTTGTGATCTTGGTTTGCTATAGTAGTTATGGTTCAAGTAATAGTTAAACAAAAAATTGAAAGAGGATACATGAGCCATAGCTCAATGAAAATCCAGCATGGTTCCAGAGCAGGACTTGAAGAATACCACAGGGCTTGAAGAATACCACTTGCTCAAGATTAAAGGAACACTGTGGACTGCTAAAAACTTGTTTCTATTGCATGGAAGGAAAGGGTCGGACCCCTTTTAAGTTTTTGTGGTGAAATTTACTCCACCGCCATCGCAAGGGAAGGGTCCAGACCCTCCCTTATTTTTCTATGGCAAGGAATAAGGCTGCCGCAACCTAGAGAGAAAGAACCAAATTCTGAAGTTGACTGAGTCCCTACAACAAAACCGCAGCCCAGAATTCTGTGTTGTATAAAGAAAAGGCCGGAGCCTAGGAGAAACCCCACAATCAACCGAGGTGTATGGAGAGGAGGTCGAAACCTAGGAGGGGGTTCAGTTGTCCATTTAAATTGGCCGCAGGCCTCTAAATATTGTCGCAGAATACCCTAACAGCAGCAAGGGAAAGGCCAACTAATTTTTCCGCAGTAAGGGAAAGACCCACTAAAACTTCTACAGCAATACCCTAACAGCAGTAGTAAGGATCCAGCCTCAGGGAAACGGAATTCGTGTCTTCATTTTGCCGGTTGGATTGTTTGATCGTTGGTATTCACCAACATTTCCTTTGCATGATTGCAGGTACTTAAAGACACAACAGCATGGAGTGACAGACCGCGAAATGTTCCGGAGCTATGTCTGGACAAAAATCGTTTTCATGTTAGATCTTAGATTGTCATGTGTCCAGCCATGTCCCCTTTTATCCGTGGATTTATCATTGTCGTGTTTTGATTGCAATGAAAACGGTCCAGATCCTGTCCAACGATGACGTGTGACTTAGCTGAGTGTTAGCAATTAGATTTGCATTAACGTAGTTTGAGAGGGGGCGTAAGTCCGGAGAAAGCCATGGCATTATATCAAACGCTCAGGACTGGTGTTCACACACTGAATTTGCAGTACCCAGGATTCCATCCAAATACCATGCATCTAGGCATGAAACCCTCGCCATTTTCATCAGAGTCCCTCGGCCGATGGCAATCGACGAATTTTTGGTTGCGGAGCCCTTCCCTTCAACTTTGTCGACGAATTGCAGCGGGGTTACGCTCAAGATGAACATCGATGCAATATCTCCAATGAACTTCGGAAAGGTTCTTTTCAAAACCTTCGATGAGCATTTAACTACGATTTAGTGTTTGACTTCCTACTTGAACCCAAGTTTGATTGCTTTTAGATTATCATGCTACATTACAAGTAGGTGTTGTAGTTGTGACAACAATCCTTAAATTGTTTTGATTATAGAAATGTACTCATGAATCTTCTCTAGGAGATATTCTTGTCTTGTTTCCTTTCGTTTGTTTCCTTGTTCCAGGAAGGTTAACAACAAAGGAAGATGTTTTTCCTTCAAGACTTCAGAGGAAGTCAAAATTATTTGAGAAGAAGGAAAAGACAAATACCTTCTCCCCCTCGGCACTTCAAAGGGAGACAACCATTGATACAATTGATCCAGTTGTTCCAATTGATATTCTCAGGCACTTTACAATAAGCCATAAAAGGCTTGTATGGGCTTGACAAACTCTGCAAAAGGCAGAAAGACATGCAACCGATGAAAGTGTAGAGAAATACAAAACAAGACTTGTAGTTAAAGGATTCTCACAAGCAGAGGGAGTGACCTATGATGAGACATATTGATCCAATAACCCGATGCACTCCCATCTGTACTACCATCCATGAGTTCGAAACTACATCAGATAGATGAATTCTTGATGAAGTTTGGGTTTCAGCAAGAGTGTTGTTGATCCAAACCTATACTATTACATTATTGGTGACGAGAACCTGATTTTGATGACTTGTTCAAGAAGTCGTGTTGTTCCAAGCAAGCATTGACTTCTAATTTCGAGATGAAGGATATGGGTATGCAGTACTTCTTGGGACAAGAAGTATGACAAAGGACCAATGAGACTTTTCCTAAGTCAAGAAAAAATATACAATGGAGATATTAAAGAAGTTCAGTATGACAAAGTGCAAATCCATGTCTACATCGATGGTGATGGATTTGACGAAAAATAAATGATGATGATTTAGACGAGATTGATCCACATGTGTACCGACAGCTGATTGGATCGTTGATGTATCTGGTTAACACTAGACCTGATATATGCTATGCAACGAATGTGCTTAGTCAATCCATGAGTCAGTCGAGATAGACTCACTCGATAGAAGTAAAACATGTACTGTGATATATACGAGACACAGTTGGATATGGCCTGAGATATGCCCCCAGTGTGAATTTGAGTTTGCAGGGTTATGTCGATACAGATTGAGCGGAGAGTACAGTGAACCGGAAGAGCACATATGGTTGTTGTTTTACCGTGAAGCTTGCCATGGTTTCCTGGTGCAGCAGGAAACAAAGCTTTGTGGCCTTGAGTACCACAGAAGCAAAGTATATATCATTGAGTGTGCGAAGCAGTGTGGCTTCATAAACTTCTGACAGATTTACTTGATCATGAGATGGATTCTATGATTATAACCAGAGCTGTGTGAAGCTTTTTTAGAACCCTGTGTTTCATGATAGATCGAAACATGTTGAGATAAAATATCATTTTCAGAGACATGATGCAGAAGAAAGAAGTACACGTGCAGTACCTTCCTACACATGAGAAGATTGCAGACATCTTCACCAAACTGGATTGGTGAAGAATATCTCTCTTGTTGAGAGGGAGTGTTGATGACTACAACCAAGGCAAAGTTTGAGTACTTCCGTGCGATAATTGGCCTGATGGAGAATGCCTCCCTAGCTGAGAGGGAGTGTTGATGATTACAGATGTGTGAGACATCCTCCAGGACACAGACTTGAGAGAGAGCCCCTGAGATGGGTGTGTGGTTCCTATCCGAGACAAAGCTGGAATGTAGTGATGGCCTCCTCCTTATAGAGAGTTGAGAATAACTCCAGATGATTCTCTTGTGTAACGCAGTGAGAAAGGAGATCTGTTGAGTTGGACGTGCCTGTGGCTAAGCAAAAGGTAAACGTGTGAATTCCCATAGAGCTGGGTGCATCATCATGAGACAGAGATGAAGACAACGTGTTAGCCTCATCTGAACAGAGAGTTGAGATGATGAACTCTAGATGACTTTCCTATGTAATGTAGTGGGAAAGAAGATCTATTGAGTGGATGTGCCTGTGGATGAGCACAAATGAACGTGATCCTAGTGGTTGAGCACTAGTGAGTGTGGTTCTCCTATGAGACACAATGAGATAGAGATATGGACATCCCTATGGATGTGCCCCTAGTGGTTGAGCATTAGTGGGTGTATGAGATCCCTTGCTATATTGTTCAAGAGTCAGACTTACCTGTAACCCTATTTGTAATGTAAAGGGTACACGTTGGCCCCACCTTAATGTAAAAAACAATTAATGCAAAAGATAATTAATATATAAGATAATTAATATGGTAATTATTAATTATATTCAGAGTTATTGAGGTCGTCCCTATTGTGCCAAAAGACAAATCATTTGATGTGACAAGTCTTATATGAATAAAGGTGAATCCCCATTGAGGAAACACACTTATCATTGTGTCATCTCATGATTTCAGAAGTTGTGGTATGAAATTATGAGAATTACAACACCCTCTTGTGTGCTAGGTTTGGTGATGGTGTGGGAGGTCTTTCTCTTGAGGAATATAGAAAATGATTAGCTCAGTTTTCTTCCCTTGTTGAGAAGGGTTTCCTGGGATACTTCTTGTGTTCTTGCGCATGGTTATTCTTCTTGTGATCATGGTTTGCTACTTTAGTTATGGTTCAAGTACTAGTTAAACCGAAAATTGAAAGAGAATACATGAGCCATAACTCATTGAAAAACCAACAATAAGATAATCTGAGTTGGATTTTAGTGGCCATCAATTTTTAGAGACTCATATGCTACAATAAAGAAGTGTGTATCTTTTCTACAATTTTAGAGGAAAATGAAGAGATTTGGGAAGCCATTACAACCTATAATTGTAGAACAACCATTCTCCCAATGAGGACTTGATGTCGTCGGGTCAATAAATCCAAAGTAAAGCAAGGGACATATGTACATTCTCACTGCTACAGATTATTTTACGAAGTGGCCAGAAGCAGTGGCATTAAAAAACGTTGATTCTCAAGCGTTAATTAAGTTCCTTAAAGATAATATTTTGTCAAGATTGGGTGTTCCAGGCAAATTTATCATTGATAATGGATCTATTTTCATCAGTTTAAAATTTACATAATTATGTGGAGAATATGGAATTATTATGGGGAATACATCAAACTATTATCCGTAAGGAAATGGCCTTGCAGAATCCACAAATAAGACACTCATTCAAATCTTGAAGAAAACTATTGACAACAACCAAAGGAATTGACACTTAAAGGTTACTGATGCGTTGTGGGCGAGTAGAAAGACTCCAAAGGATAGCACTGGGATGTCCCCATATACATTGGTTTATGGAAAGGAAGCAAAAATGCCAATCAACATCGAACTCATTGCTTTGACTTTTGCGATTAATACAAAAGATGCAGAAAACAATTCACCTATCCAAAGGAGGATCAATCAGTTGTTGAAATTGGAGGAAGAAAGAAATAAAGCCTTGAATAGAAATTCTCAGAGACAACAAAGTATCAAAAGATATTTTGATTAGAGTGCAACTGTAACAAATTTCAGAAGGGAGAACTCGTGTTACTCTGGAAGAAAGCCAAGGAGAAGCCATCGATGCATACAAAGTTCGAAGCACTCTAGATTTGACCATACATCGTCGATAAGATCCTGGGTTTTAATTCTTATATGCTCAAAGAAATGAAGGGTAAAAGATTAATGTTGCCCATCAATAAGAAACTTTTGAAAGATTCTTCACCTAAAACTTTCTCATTTTCATTGTACATAAATTTTATTTTTCAGTTTGTATATTCTTACCTTGACTCCATAGCCCAATGGATGGAAGCGCCTAGTCATAAAGATTATGGATTCTTGACAACCCACAGGGGGTTATCATCGTACAGTTGGAGTCAGTTGTTGAGATCAATTCCTGCTTCAGAATTTTCCCTCCCCTTTCTATTTTCCCAACTTCTCTTTTCCATTTATTTTCTCTCTTCTATACCTAGCATCATTCCCCTTTTCTTTTCTCCCTTCTATTTTCCCTTTCTAGTTATTATACTTAGTCATTTTTCAAAAAATCGTGGGTTCGTGGGTTGGCGGACTCGCAGGTCTTCACCGCCATTCATGTTCCCATATCATGAGTCTGATCGACCGCTTTGTTATAATATACTTTATCATTTTCGCAATCGCGAGTTCGCGTGTTCACGGGTTCAAGTTTTTATCTTCCAAGTTCCTAATCTCCATTTTGCACCTAAAGACCCGTGATATACATTATGACCTTTGGACTTGTCGCAGATACCGAGCCCTTAAGCATTTCATTTCTCTTATGTCCAAATCCGACCAATCGCTATGCAATACTTAACCTATTTTCGATCATTTGCAACCGCGGGTTCACGAGTTCCCAGGTTGGCGTGTTCACAAAAAACCTCAAATTCAAAGTGCTCTCCTCCTTCCTCGCCATCTTTGTGCTTTTCCCAATACACGTTTAGAATAGTTTAGTGCTAATAAATGATCATGCAGGCTTCGTAAAGATCGTCATTAATAAGTGAAGGGCTCGAGAAGATATTTCATTATATCGCATTAAAGCACGATTTACCCAGGGTTATAATATTGTTATCTCTCTGAAAGGTTTCATTACAAGTTATTATCCAGTCGAAAGAACACTCTCGTCAACTTATGGCAACAACAGCCATACAACATTTATGTGGCGATACATTGAACATCTTTGGCCAAGAAGAGCAAAACTTTCAATGGTCCAAAGCGTAATTGTATCACTCATCGCCTCTTGCACATAAAGATATAATCTGGTCTTCCGGAATTGCTCGCGCAAGGTGTGGCCCTGAAATATTCGACTACAAATAATTGATTGTAGGGTGTGTTAAAAAATACATATCGAGTGAGAAAATCATACAACTCCAAGATTGTTCCCCCATCTCTCTTTCACCGCAATTGTTTCGTAAGATGTTGAAGCTCCCTGAGCCAACACTTACCTCCAAGGGAGAGGATTGCAAAGATTTTCTGAAAAAACATGACAATGGTCTGACCTTCTTCCTGAGTATTTGGAGAATCCCACAGATGTCCCAGAGGACATAAACATTATTTAGGTCGACTCGTTCAAAAACCCCTTCCGGGAAATCGCTTGGTTGTTAACCAAGCTGAAAGGCCAAGAAAGCACCGCCACCATTTCCCACTTCTTTGTATTTTTACGAGGTGTACAATGATTTCGTTTCTATATTTAAGGGACTGTTGTTAGGTAAAAATACCACTAGGATATCAGACCATGCAAATAAATTCTAGGAGAAAAAGGGGATGTTAGAGCAGATGGAAAATCATAGTGTTATCAAGATCTTTTGTTCTAAGGAGAATCCCTCTTTTCTTCCATACCACGTATCTGATAAAATGTTTATTACAGAAGTGGCGAAGTAGTATAATATTTGGATGCACTTCTTCCATGAGAAACGAAAAAACCAATTCATACCCTTGCCTTGGAAAATTAGAGACTTTATATTCAAAAATATAAACAAAATTGATGAGTTTGTGAACCACTTCCACAATGTGAATCTAAAATATGCTGAAAAGCTAAAGGGGGTTGACCCTAACCGAATTTTCGTAGAACATATGCTGGCAGTCAGATTCAACAATTCATTTATTCATACTATTCTGAGTGACGAAGAAGATAACAACTTAGGCGCTTTTGCTCACAACATTGGTGACTTGGAAACAATACTTAGTACTAATGAGTTTTACAAACAGAAAGAAAATGGTCCCAACAAGAAGAGCGCCCAATCTCCAGTTGTTACCCCTAAAACTACAACATATCAGATCAATGCTCCAATGACCCACCCAACTAGGAAAGTTACCAACAATATTTCAATCAGTGGAGGAGAAAAGAAGAGTCGTTCACTTTCCGAAGCGCGGTCTTTGACAAGGAGTCTAAGAAATTGATTATTGAAAAAGGTGATATGAAAAATAAGAAAGGAAAATCTCGTTCAGAGGTTGACCTAAACGATTTGCGGCCTTCCTAAATTTCCATAGTTCACAGAGCAACCGGAGATGCTCTTGATGACTCCTTTGGTGGTTTAGAAGCAGAAACAATGAAGTTGAAAGAGAGGATTAAGGATCTGGAAGACGCTTTAATGCCTCTTCCACTTCTTGCGAGTCCTTTATCAATATTCAGACCCACCACTCACTGTTAAATTAAAAGGATCTTCAAGCCTACTTACATCAACGAGGAGCTATGTGGAAATAAATATTAAGAAAAGAATGGCATTGATCACAGAGGCATGGGAAGTTTCGAAAAACATTGTTTCTTTTGGTTCAAGGGCACATGTCTTCCATGAATATTTGCAAGCCGACCTAAAAAATGAAGAAGGTTTTTACCTTGATCTTGTACTACCCTTTTGAAACAAGGTCTCTAACATGACGAAACTAAGGAGAAGATAGGATGATCTTCCCTCCACGAGTCGGATAAAACAGTTGAGCGCGTGCTAGAAAGAAAAGATTAAAAATTTGCATAATATTGTTCAAGCGTGCAACCAAACTATATCACAGAGAGAAGAACTATTCAAAAGACTCACAGAAGTAGAACTAGCCGGAAACACTAACGAAGTACAAGACCCCAAATTAATCATCAACTCAATGTTCCTAACAAAGCAACAGTTTGACGAACAAGTTTAGATTTTTAAAGGGTTATCAGTTGAAAAGTTTTATGGTATAGTTGAATATAATGAAGATGACATAGACAATTGGCCAGTGGACTACTCCATAAGGAATCAAGATATTGAAGAAGCATTACATGGTATTTCCCTTGATTTACGAGACTTGGAGGGCCAGTTGTTCAACATCAAAATCCGACATGAGATAAAGGTGGGACCAATGAAATATTATATTGAGGAATCATTCAAGAAAAAAATCGACAAATTGATCGACGAGGGGCAAGAAACTGTTGGGGCAGTTCCTGTAACCATTAATGAAGAAAATAAAATGACACTAGTAAGCAAGTAAAGCAACGAGAGACCATCATAGTAGGTTTATGTTGGTCACATCTTTCTTTCCTTATTAGTTCCTTCATCCAGTTACTCCACTTCTTTGACTAGAAAGGTTTAACCGAAGTCTGATAACTTCTCTTTTCTTCTTTCCAGAAACCATTGTTCTTTTATCGCCCATCATTTTCCTTTTACAAGCTTAATTCTTATGTATCTTTGTTTTATGGTCCGTGAGAACCCCAATCCCAGTCTTTAGGACAAATTCATTTTAAATTTCGAAGAATATGTAACAGACTATATATTTTTTAGAAATTTCAAGGGAGCTATTTCATGATCAGTTTCGACTTTGCTTTGTAACTCTGAGTTTTTAGTATAAAGTATTTGAGATTGATTTATCATTATCTTTATTTGAGCTGCCCATGTGTCCACTATGTTAAAGTTCTCTTATGCATGTGGATCATCTTCTTTTTATTTTATGTGATCATAAACCTTTATTCTAACTATGATGGATGTGAGGAAATTTTTCTTATCTTCTTTAAATGTATGAAGTGTGTGGTTCCCGATCATTTCTCGGGAACTTTTTCTAAATAGGAAACAAAAGCATCTTCCTTTTATTTTCTTGCAATCTTTATATTCCTTTGATTTCCACAACGGACTTCTGCAAAGTTCCATATTCTGAAAATTTATAGTACTTAGAAAATCTTAAAGAGGAGTACCACCTCTATAAAAACATAGGGGGATTTACATCTTCGTGAGGTTGTCGTTTCGGTCCTAGCGGATTCAAGCGTCAACATTTTTTGGCGATCATACTGGGGATGAACTGAAATTTTTAATTTGGTTTAGCATCTTTTGAAAAATATATGACTTTGCCCCAGGCTGATCAACCCCACCTGGAAATTGGATTAAACAATCAACGAAGCATTTTACATTAGATATACAATTTGGTAATAACAACAACAGAGACCCGAGAAGAATTAGAAAGGTCCTGGCAGATCTTAGTCCATGAAGAAGAAAGATAAATCCTCCAGAGACAAAGGAGATACGAGCGACAAGACCGAAGAAAGCAAACTCTAGCTAGAGAAGGACAAGGACAAGGTCAGGATTGAAGTTGGACGAGTACAAGGGACCCATTACCAGAAGTAAAAGCAAGCAACTTTGAATTCTTAGAAGTGGAAATCATATTCCTGGAACCTCTCCGGATATGGTAGAAAGAAATGAACAACCGCGAGAAGAACCACATGAGGAGACATAAGGAGGTGGAAGAGATGTTGCAAGAAATCAAGAAATCCTAAGGTTTGAAAATCGAAGAAGAATAAGAGATTCCCCTTTGAATCTTCTAGGTGAGCATCATGACCTCCATGTTCTCCCTAAGCGTACTGGAGATGGAACAATTGATGCAAAGAGGCACCTTCACTTATTTCTTGATGTTTGTAATTTTCATCGTGTTGAGTATGACGATGTCATGGTAAGGTTATTTATGCAAACCTTATCAGGAAGAGCATATAAATGATATACAAAATTACCCAACATATAAAGTCACTCGTTTAATGGCCTCGAAGCCATATTCCTAACTATGTTCGCCCCTCCAATTTCTTATCATACTCTTCTCACCGATTTCACCCAAATTGGTTTGAGGAAAAATGAAAGAATACGAGATTTTAATCTCAGGTTCAATAAAACTTTGAGTAAGATTCCATAAGATAAAAGACCAAATGACCCAGTGATACTCGGCTTCTATAAGAATGCAATGCCCCTGAATTTGAAATATGCTATCAAAACATCCCAGATGGATACCTTGGAAGAAGTGATGACTAAATCCACTGAGATGGAAGAAATTATGATTGAAACGGGTGTCGACCCCGATATCATACTGGGAAAAGTACAAAGGCAACTATGAGGATTAAGTATTGATAATCAAGGAGCTTCTAGTTCGGGAAAAAACGAAGAATTCAAGTCATGGCCAACCCAAAATCAAACAATTGGGGGAGGATTTTTCAAGGGAACCATACCAAATGTGAAGGTAGACCTTGTTGCGGCACAAGAAACCAAGCAAAGAATTGAAATTGCACAAATGAATAGAACTACCAAACAAATGTAGAACGAAATAACCAGACTAAGAAGGGGGGATAATTATGTGGCAAATCCAAGAATGTTGGCCTCATAGCAAATAAAGAACCCTCCCCAAGAAAACAGAATGAGGTTTGAAAACAAGGATAATCTGCAAAGACCAAGAGTTCCCAGGCATCCTACTCCCAATGCAGTCGTTCTAGATGATGTATATGACGAGCAAATGGTTGAGCAAGAGAACTACTATTCACATGATGAAAGTTCTGAAACTGTACGGATGGACGGATGCGAGATCCCCATGTATATATTTGAAGAAGGCGATAATGACCTCAACTCACAAGAAAACATTGCTCAGACAAGAGGATTTGTAAATAGTTCCAAGAATAAAAATGATTCTGAAAAGGAAAACCAAAAAGATAAAGAAAAAACGAATGAGAAAAGGACAAATGAGAAAGTGGCGGATAATGTTGGAAGTAAGAAGCAACACATGATGCCAAGCTCCTCTTAGATGACATACAATGTTGTAGAGGAATTAAGTAAATTAAGGACAACTCTTCCTTTTACTAAAATGGTGAATATTCGCCAACAAAGGGAAAACATTATGAGATTATTGGATGATCCATCTGAAAAAGCAAAAGTTGTTGTCACAAGTATGAAACAAAGCCAGAACAAATCAACTGCCAAGCTGAGAGGTAAAATTCCTCCCTCTTATATTTCAATTGAAAATCATGATGTTGCACTTCATAATTGTTTAGTTGATACGGGCGCGGCCAATAATATTATGCCACTGGCGGTCATGGAGGCATTGGGCATGAGCTGTACTAAATATTAAGAGACTGGTGAAAGTATATATGCAATTGATTCTAGACAAGTGCCAACTTATGGATAAATCAAGGACTTCTATGCTTGGATCACGACGACTCCCCATATTATCACTGTGGTAGTCCTTTTCTCGAGCATATGGAGTTGTGTTGGTAAGAGATTATTCATCTATAATCGGGGGATATATAATGAACGATGGAAGTTGCATGATGTTGCCAGGTAAAGAAAGAGCAATGATTAAGGTACCCCGTGAACCCAGGAAACCCTTCTCTTTCAAAAAGAAGGATAATGAATTAATGGAAGACTATATAGGTGTTGGGATTGGAAATTATGGTCTCCTAGATATGGAACACATTGAAAGCCTGGAGAAAATTCAAGACACAAAGGATCAAACACATCCATTTGAGGGTTATTGGAGGATGTCATTCGATCGAGCTTGTTCAAGCTTAGAAAGTGGAGCTGGAGTTATCCTTGTAAGTCCAAGTAAGATTATTCACCCACATGCTATCAGACTTGAATTTGCATGTACTAATAATGAAACGGAATATGAATCTTTGTTTCAAGGGATGATTCTTGCACAAGAAATGAAGATAGAACACCTAATTGTGACTGGCAACTCTGAGTTGGTAATTAATCAAGTCACCCAAAGGTATAAACTCAAGAAGGAAGGACTCAAGTTATATTTCAAGGGATTTAACGAAGTGATGGAATCTTTCAGCTCTTTCAACATTTTTTTCATTCCAAGAGACAAGAATCAGAAGGCAGATTCATTAGCTTTGGTGGCCTCATTGTCAAATCCAGACGATATGCAAAGCAAAATGTCTTTTTAAGGTAGAAAGAGTATTCTGAACTTTTGTACATGATAACTTGGAATATTTGCAAGTGTTTGAGAATGATGAAAAATTTGAAAAAAAATTGTTCGATGATGATGATGATGAAGACAATCACTTTTTTGTTGTCCCGAAAGAATAAAGATCTATATTGGAATTGACAATTCCCCAAAATATGTCAACTTGGGCGTTGATTGCACCATTGAAGAGGTTGATCAATATGTTGCATTATTTAAAGAATATCATGATGTATTTGCATGGACGTATGGTGATTTGAAAGCTTATGATGAAACAATATTTCAACATATCATTCCTTTGAGAGAAGAAGCAAAGCCGGTCAAGAAAAAAATAAAGAGGATGAACCCCAAATTGAAATCTCTGGTAAAGGTTGAATTGAAGAAATTAAAGAAGGTCGGAATAATATATCCCATTAAACACTCTTATTGGATTTCAAACCCTGTGATAGTAAGAAAGAAGACCGGGGAAATCCGGATGTGTGTGGATTTCAGGGATCTTAACAAAGCAAGTGTAAAAGATAACTGTCATTTACCTAACATGGAGTTTCCTCTCCAACAAGTCATCACATCAACTTGTATGTCCATGTTGAATGGTTTTTCTGGATATAACCAAGTCTTGGTTGTTGAGGAAGACAAAGCAAAGACAACATTCATAACACCTTGGGAGACATGTGCATATGATAGGATGACCTTTGGCTTGAAGAATGCAGGAGCCATGTTTCAAAGGGCCATGGATCATGCTTTGAATGGGTTAATAGGGAAATTCAGGGCAGACTATCAGGATGACTTGACAATGCATTCAAAAACAAGGGGTGATCACATTCACCACTTAAGGAAAGTTTTTGATAGATGCAGATTATATGGTGTTTCACTAAATCCAAAGAAATGTTTATATGTTGTAACTCAAGGCAAACTGTTTGGTCATATTGTGTGCAAGGAAGGGATTTATATAGATCCAGAAAGAGTCAAAGCTATAAATGAACTCAACCCCCCATCATCTAAGAAATGAGTACAATCGTTCTTTGGTAAGATCCACTTCGTGTGAAGATTTGTCCATGATTATGCAAGTATTGTGAATCCAATCAATCTATTGTTGAAAAAGGACCAAATGTTTGAATGGACAACTGATACACAAGAAGCTTTCAATAATATCAAAAGAGCGATCACCACAGCTCCAGTCCTCATTATCCCAGATTTTCAATGGGATTTCATCATTTATTCGTTCGCTACAGAAACAATTGTTGCATATGTTCTTACTAAGAGGAATGCCAAGGGTGAAGAACTCCCAATCAGTTTCATGAGCAAAACCCTTCACAATTATGAATTGAGGTATTCAAAACTAGGAAAGCAAGCCCCGACTCTTGTGAAAGCGGTGGCATGCTTTCAGGCGTAGATACTAAATTCACATGTCATTTCTTATGTCCATCTTCGCCAGTGAACATGCTTTTGAATCAACAATTTGTTGAATTTTCATTATGCTAGGCTCAAGCATGTAGTTTATTTCAATTTTAGCATTTACTTGAACCATAGACAATTGCAACTACACCATAAACAATTTGTTGCAGTAACCAAGATCACAAGAATAAATACCATGCACAAATACACAAGAAGTATCTTCGGAAACCCTTCTCAACAAGGGAAGAAAATCCAGCCAATCCTTTGCTATATTCTTCAAGAGAAAGATCTCCCACACCATAGACCTAGAACACAAAAGGGTGCTCACAAAACCAAGAAGGCTAGCGCCCAAGAGAGTTGCGCACTTCAGCCCTATAAGATGTCTTGCTGAAATTTCCAAAATCACATGTGTGTTATGTTTCCTCAATGGGGAAATTACATTTATTTATACTAGACTGGACACATCAATAGTGGTGTCTATTCGCACAACAAGGCCGACCTCAATAACTAAGAATATAATTAATAATTACAATATTAATTATCTTTTACATTAATTATCTTTCACTTTATGGTGGGGCCGACTTGTACCCTTTACATCACAATTAGGGTTACAGGTAAATCTAACTCTGAGACAATATAGCAAGGGATCTCACACACCCACTAGTGCTCAGCCACTAGGGGCACGCCCACCTGTGCTCAACCACTAGGGGCACGTCCACCTTTGCTCAGCGACAAGGATGTCCAACTCAACATATCTCTATCTCACAAGAGAATCATCTGGACACACACTCACTAGTGTTCACCACTAGGATCACGTCCGCTTGTGCTCGGCCACAGAAACATCCAACTCAACAGATCTCTATCTCACTGAGTCTCACAAGAGAATCATCTGGAGTACCATATCGTCTCAACTTCACTATGGAGAGGAGAGCAATATGGGCACCTTCACCCCACATAGGGGTACACATCGTTTCATCTCAAACGACACACCCATCTCATGGGCATCTTCCCCACACAAGGGCACACAACGTTTCATCTCCATCTCAGAGAGAAACAACACACCCATCTCATGGGAATCTTCCCTCCACGGGGGCACACAACGTTCCATCTCCGTCTCGGAGAGGAATGACACACAGAACTCATGGGCTCTCTCACAGGCCGACTCACTCAGTCTGTGTCCTGGAGGATGTCTCACACAGTTGTAATCATCAACACTCCCTCTCAGCTAGGGAGGCATTCTCCACCAGGTCAAGTCTCTCACAGAAGTACTCGAACTTTGTCGTGGCAAGCGGTTTGGTGAAGATATTTGCAATCTACTCATGTGTAGGAAGGTATTGCATGTGTACTGCTTTCCTCTGCACCATGTCTCTGATATAGTGATATTTTATCTCAATGTGTTTTGATCTATCGTGAAACACAGGGTTCTCAGAGAGCTTCACACAACTCTGATTATCACAATGGATAATGGTAGGATCCATCTCGTGATCAAATAAATCTGTTAGGAGCTTGCGAAGCCACACTGCTTCGTGAACTTCCACATTCAATGCTATATACTCTCTTTCTGCGGTGCTCAAGGTCACAGAGCTCTGTTTCCTGTTGCACTAGGAAACCATGACAGACCCCAAGGTAAAAAAATAAATACATGTGCTCTTCTGGTCTATTGTGCTTCTTGCCCAATCTCCGTCGGCATATCCCTACAAGCTTGAGTCTACACTGGAGGCATATCTCATGCCATATCCAATTGTGCCTCGTAAATATCTCAATACATGTTTCGTTGTTATCCAATGAGTCTGTCTCGACTAACTCATGAACTCACTAAGTACATTCACTGGATAGCATATATCAAGTCTAGTGTTAACCAGATACATCGGTGATCCAATTAGTTGTCGGTACAAGTGTGGATCAATCTCGCCTTAATCAACATCATTCATTTTCTTCAAATCCACCACCATTGGTGTAGGCATGGATTTGCATTCTGTCACACCAAACTTTTTCAATATCTCCACTATATATTTTCCTTGACTCAGGAAAATCTCAGCAGTCCTCTACCACACTTCTAGTCCCAAAAAGTAGTGCATCATACCCAGATCCTCCATCTCGAATTTAGAAGTTAATGCTTGCTTGCACTCGACAACAATAAGTCTTTCTGAACTGGTGAGAAATAAGTCATCCACATATAGGAACATGATTAAACACTCATTACCAACAATATAATAATATAGGTTTGGATCAACAACACTCTTGGTGAAACCCAAACTCGTCAAGAATCCATCCATTTTCTCATACTAAGTATGAGGTGCTTGTTTTAGTCCATACATGGCTTTCTTCAACCTGCACACATGAGTTTCTCGTCTTGTATCACGAATCCTTCTGGTTGCTCGATATAAACTTCCTCCTCAATTTTACCATTTAGAAAGGTTGTCTTTACATCCATCTGATGTAGTTTCCAACTCATGGATGATAGTATGGATGAAAGTGTATCAGGCTACTGGAGCAAATGTCTCATCATAGTCAAGTCCCTCTGCTTGTGAGAATCCTTTGGCTACAAATCTCTCTTTGTATTTCTCGACACTTCCATCAGTTGTGTGCTTGATCTTATAGATCCACTTGGAAGTCACTACAGACTTCTCTTCCGGTCTCAAAACAATATCCCATACATCATTCTTCAAAATGGATTGATAGTCTTCTATCATGGCATCTTGTCATACCTGCTGACCTGTTGTTTGTCCATGACAAGAAGGTTTTGTATCAATGACGTGGCTCATCGCTAAAAAATGGCTCTCTCAGAATGTGCTTTGAGGAGCTACATGTCTCTCTGCCTCTTGTAGATTTTGTTGAGCCCAGGGAGGCCTTTTATGGCCTAGTTCAATACCTTTGGGGATATCAATTGGAGTAATGGTTGACTCTCTCTGACTCCCTCTGGACAATTGAAGGGGAGAAGGTAATGTTTCTTCCTTCTTCTCAAGTAGTTTGACTCCCTCCGAGTCAAGTGACTCCCTCTAATCAAGTGACTCCCTCTAAATTCTGAAGGATATATATCTTCTTTTTGCTATCCTAGAGATATCTTAAGTCTTCTGAGGTGCTCTACTCTCTCTACAGTATTTTGATAATCTTTGTACTAGGATGATAAACCAAGATGGCCTCCCACAGGGATAAAAACCAAAATGGCCTTCTGTACTAGAATAATAATCAATCAAGAAAGGTTGGACTCTCATACCAGGGATAATGTTCCAAGTCACGAGGGCTCCCACACTAGGGATAATACCCTTCACTATCAAGAATGCAATCAACTACAGGTTAATGATTAAATCAAACAAATTACCTTAGTCTACAGTCATTCTCAATATTGCATTTGGTTTAGAGGAAGTAATCCTCATCTCTCTTGTCTTCATCCTTTTGAGGTGGGTCTGGATCAATGTCACCAATTGAAGCATATTGTCTTCCTTTCCTTCTGGTAGGACAATTTATCGCATAGTGTCCATACTTGTCACATCTGAAGCACTAGATCTTTGACATGTCTCTTCTCTGATCATGACCTGAAGTTGATGAAATCCTCTCGTTTTGGAATGTTTGCCTGAAGTTTCTTTTAAATCTTCCTATTTTCTTTGTATGAAGTGCAAGAGCATGATTGTTATCACAAGAGGAGTCTTCCACTCCTCTATCTCTAAGTCTGATTTCTTCTTGGGTACAATCTGTCCACATACAATCAAAAGTAGGTAGTTTTTCTCTTCCATTGATACTTTGAAGAAATGGTTCCCAATATTTTGGAAGATTATTGAGAGTGGTCAAAACAAGTTCCCTGTCAGATATGATTTCTCCAATGGCACCTAGCTGATCTCCGATCTCTGACATCTTCCTAAAGAAGGCAGCAATGGTGTTACCTTTTGTCATCTTGATATTTTGAAGCTGACCTTTCAATGTAAGAGCTCTTTGGGTGTTGTCACTCTCAAACATATTCTTTAATGCTTCATATGTTGGATCATGTTGTCATTGATGCCAATGGTTTGATTGATTGATGTCATTGATTGATGTCAAGTGATTTATTGATGTCAAAGGATTGATTGATTGATGATTGATGTAATCTAATACGTATTGTCCTTGATGAGAATGCATAGATGAAGATGGATCAATGAGTTGTCATT
>JASDQU010106441.1:152381-168570 GCA_032191745.1 Picea mariana
CGTGGTTTTCTCCCGATTTGGGTTTCCACGTAAAACACTTGTGTACTGTGTATGTGTATGATTGTTCATTTGTTCATTGCTTATTTACTCTGCAGTTATTGGATAATAATGCTTCATTGATATAACACTTGGATTATATGGTTAAATTGCTCTATTACTGATTCACCCCCCCCTCTCAGTAATCCAACATCATACATTTCATAAGTTGTATTCAGGTTGGCAATACAAGGCAGGAGATGATCTCTTACTGAGTAGATCATTATCTTCCTTGCCTTGACATCTTCTTTCTTCCTTCTCTTCATTAGTAGTTGTCTATGGTAAATCCCTTTGTATTGTCCATAATAGATCTTATTCTTCAAGATTTATTTGAAGTCTTGACTTCCAGGAGTTGAAGTTGCTTGATCCATCAAGCCTATCTTCCACCAAGGTTTTGTTCTTCATATATTCAGATTCTTCACAAACCCTTGCCAACTGGGCTAGAAAGCCTAACAATTAGGCTAGGATAACAAGCTTAGGTTTTGTTGGGCTTATGACTGCCAGCAATAAGCCCTGGAATTTAGAGGAACACTGGTGATATTGAAAAAGCTCCTTCAATGAGCTGCAGAATCCCTAAAACCAAAAAATCCGCAAAAAATTGTGAAACCCTAGAGCCAAAAATCCAAAATGCTCGAAAATACAATCTGAAGGTTGTTGGAGGTGCATTGAAGGAGGTTGTACACTCCTATGTGTTTTTTTAGCCCCAGTGTCTAAGTATTGAGTGTCGGAACACTCAAAAAGAGATGGTCGTACGGAATTGCAACAAACCCAATAGGGCCGTAAGGAATTGCATAAGAGGAGGACGACTTGCTTTGAATGCATGCGCATTGGATTCTTCAAGACCTAAGCTCTGATACCATGTTTAATTTTCACAATACTAGGCTTAAGCATGTAATTTATTTCAATTTTAGCATTTACTTGAACCATAGACAATTGCAAGTACACCATAAACAATTTGCTACAGTAACCAAGATCACAAGAAGAAATACCATGCACAAGTACACAAGAAGTATCTTGGGAAACCCTTCTCAACAAGGGAAGAAAACTCGGCCAATCCTTTTCTATATTCTTCAAGAAAAAGACCTTCCACACCATAGACCTAGCACACAAAAGGGTGCTCACAAAACCAAGAAGGCTAACGCCCAAGAGAGGTGCGCACTTCAGCCCTCGAAGATGTACTTGTTGAAATTTCCAAAATCACATGTGTGTTATGTTTCCTCAATGGGGAAATTACCTTCATTTATACTAGACTGGACACATCAACAGTGGTGTCTATTGGCACAACAAGTTCGGCCTCAATAACTAAGAATATAATTAATAATTACAATATTAATTATCTTTTACATTAATTATCTTTCACTTTAAGGTGGGGCCGACATGTACCCTTTACATCACAATTAGGGTTACAGGTAAATCTAACTCTTAGACAATATAGCAAGGGATCCCACACACCCACTAGAGCTCAATC
The DNA here is from genome assembly GCA_032191745.1 of Picea mariana. Lineage (NCBI taxonomy): Eukaryota > Viridiplantae > Streptophyta > Pinopsida > Pinales > Pinaceae > Picea > Picea mariana. The sequence goes on from JASDQU010106441.1 coordinate 153,886, forward strand.
ACTAGGGGCACGTCCACCTGTGCTCAACCACAGGGACGTCCAACTCAACAGATCTCTATTTCACTGTGTCTCACAGGAGAATCATTTGGACACACACTCACTAGTGCTCAGCCACTAGGATCACGTCCACATGTGCTCAACCACAAGAAGGTCCAACTCAACAGATCTCTATCTCACTGAGTCTCACATGAGAATCATCTGGAGTACCATATCGTCTTAACGTCTCTACACAGAGGATAACAATATGGGCACCTTCACCCCACACAGGGGTATACATCGTTTCATCTCAAATGACACACCCATCTCATGGGCATCTTCCCTACACAAGAGCACACATCGTTCCATCTCCGTCTTAGAGAGAAATGACACACCCATCTCATGGGCATCTTCCCTCCACAAGGGCACACAGTGTTCCATCTCCGTCTCAGAGAGGAATGACACACCCAGTCACTCAGTCTGTGTCTTGGAAGATGTCTCACGCAGTTGTAATCATCAACACAATTGAGAGAAGTAAAATGGGCTAACTGCCTAGGGGAGATCCAAGAATATGATATCGATATCAAACCTTTAAAGGATGTCAAAGGACAAGGTTTATGTAAGCTCATCGCAAATAACGCTTGTATGGATGGAATGATTTCAATTTCAGTAGGAGAACCATTGGTCGATTCAGAATGGTACAAAGACATTGTATTCTATTTGAGGTCCGGGCAGTTTCCAATTACCATGAGCCCTAAAGAGTGAAGAACATTGAAGATGAAGTCAAATCAATATGTGTTGATTGTTGATATACTATTCAAAAGGAACTATAATGGTGTATTACTGAGATGTGTTTATGGAAACAAAGCCTAGGAACTAACAAGGGAATTCCATGAATGGATATGTGGGGGGCATTTTGCACCTACGACCACCGCCTATAAGATAATAAGTGTTGGATTTTATTGGCCATCAATTTTTAGAGACTCATATGCCACAATAAGGAAGTGTGTATCTTGCCAACAAATTTCAGGGAAAATGAAGAGATTTGTGAAGTTGTTGCAGCCTATAACTGTAGAACAACCATTCTCCCAATGGGGACTTGATGTTGTCGGATCAATAAATCCAAAGTCAAGCAAGGGACATATGTACATTCTCACCGCTACAGATTATTTTACGAAGTGGCCAGAAGCAGTGGCATTAAAAAAGGTTGATTCTGAAGAATTAATTAAGTTCCTCAAAGACAATATTTTGTCAAGATTCGATGTCCCAAACAAATTTATCACTGAAAATGGTTCGATTTTCATCGGTTCAAAATTTATAGAATTCTGTGGAGAATATGGAATTATTATGGGACAATCATCAAACTATTATCCGCAAGGAAATGGCCTTCCAGAATCCACCAATAAGATGCTCATTCAAAGCTTGAAGAAAACTATTGATAAGAACCAAAGGAATTGGCACTTAAAGTTGACTGATGCGTTGTGGGGGAGCAGAACGACTCCAAAATACAACACTGGGATGTCCCCGTATACATTGGTTTATGGAAAGGAATAAAAAATGCCAATTGGCCTCGAACTCAATGCTTTGACTTTCACGGTTAATACAGAAGATGCAGAAGACGGTTTAGCTATCTAAAGGAGGATCAATTAGTTGTTGAAATCGAAGGAAGAAAGAAGTAAAGCCCTGAATAGAACCTCCCAGAGACAACAAAGTATCAAAAGATATTTTTATCAAAGTGCAACTGTAAAAAAATTCATAAGGGAGAACTAGTGTTACTCTCGAACAAAGTCAAGGAGAAGCCATCAATGCATACAAAGTTCAAAGCACTTTGGATTGGACCATACATCGTCGATGAGATCCAGGGTTTTAATTCTTATATGCTCAAGTACATGAAGGATAAAAGATTAATGTTGCCCATCAACGCGCAACATTTGAAAGGTTTCTTCACCTAAAACTTTCTCACTTTCCTTGTACATAAAATTTATCTTTTAGTTTGTATATTCTTACCTTGACTCCATAACCCAATGGATGGAAGCGCCTGGTCATAAAGATTATGGATTCTTGACATCCCACAGGGGGTTAGCATCCCACAGCTGGAGCCAATTGTTGAGATCAATTCCTGCTTCCGAACTTTCCCTCCCCCTTCTATTTTCCCAACTTTTGTTTTCCATTTCTTTTATACCTACCTTCATTCCCCTTTTCTTCCCCCCCTTCTCTTTTCCATTTCTAGTTACTATACTTTGTCGTTTTTCAAAAAACCGCGGGTTCGCAGGTTAGCGGACTCGCAGGTCTTCACCTCCATGCATGTTCCCATATCATGAGTTCGACAAACCGCTTTGTTATAATATACTTAACCATTCTCACAACCGCGGGTTCACGGGTTAAAGTTTTTATCTTCCAAGTTCTGCAAACTCCATTTTGCACCTAAAGACCCGTGATCTACATTATGACCGTTAGACTTGTCACGGATACCAGGCCCCTAAGCATTTCATTTCTCCTATGTCCAAGTCCGACCAATCGCTATGCAATACTTAGCCTATTTTCGATCATTCGCAACCGCGGGTTCGCGGATTCCCAGGTTGGCGGGTTCACAAAAAAACCCAAATTCAAATTGCTCTCATCCGTCCCCGCCATCTTTGTGCTTTTCCCAATACGCCTTTAGTATGGTTTAATGCTAAAAATTGATCATGCAAGCTCCGTAAAGATCGTCATTAAAAAGCGAAGGGCTCCAGAAGATTTTTCATTAAATCGCATTAAAACACAATTTGCCAAGGGTTACATTATTGTTATCTCTCTGAAAGGTTTCAGTACAAGTTATCATCCAGTCGAAAGAACACTCTCATCAACTTATGGCAACAACATCCAGACAGGAGTTCTATGGCGATATTTTGAACATCTTTGGTTGAGAAGAGCAGAACTTTCAGTGGTCCAGAGTGTAGTTGTATTACAGATCGCCTCCTGCATAGAAAGATACAATTTGGACTTCCGGAATTGCTCGCATAGGTTGTGTCCCTGATGTATTCGACTGCAAATAATTGGTTGCACGGTGTGTTGAAAAATACGTACTGAGTGAACGAATCATACAACTCCAAGATTGTTCCCCCATCTCTCTTTCACCGCAATTGTTTCGTAAGATGTTGAAGCTCCCTAAGCCAACACTTACCTCTAAGGGAGAGGATTGCAGAGATTTTCTGAAAAAACATGACAATGGTCTGGACCTCTTGCCTGAGTATTTGGAGAATCCTGCGRCTGTCCTAGAAGACATATCCAGGATTCAAATCGACTCGTTCAAAAACCCCTTTCAGTAAATTGCTTGGTTGTTTACCAGGCTGACAGGCCAAGAAAGCACTGCCACCATTTCCCACATGACTCTTTATATTTTATATTTTACAGTTAAAAAGTAAGCTATTTTCGATTGGGGAAAGTTGATTTCCATTGAAATATCCTCCCAATTGTCACATTACAAAAGAGACAAGAAATTATTTATGGCTTCTTATTTGGTATTTGCGATAGCATATTGGTGTCAGTTTCCAAAATTGACTATCTGTAAGAGAGTGAACTCTGAGGTTGATCTAGTCACCTTCTGGTATCAAGCAATGTGGAGACACAAGACTTCTTTGAATTTTTATGAGGTGTACAATGATTTCGTTTCAGTCTTTAAGGCACTGTTGTTTGGTAAAAATACCCCAGGATATCAAACCATACAAATAAATTCTTTGAGAAAAAGGGGACGTTAGAGTAGATGGAAATCGCAATGTTATCAAGATCTTTTGTTCTAAGGAGAATCCTTCTTTTCTTCCATACCACGCATTTGATAAAATGTTTATTATGGAAGTGGCAAAGTAGTATAATTTAGGGTTGCACTTCTTCCATGAGAAACGGAAAAAACAATTCATACCCTTGCCTTGGAAAATTGGAGACTTTATATTCAGGAATATAAACAAAATTGATGAGTTTGCGAACCAGTCCACAATATGAATCACAAAATATGCTGAAAAGATAAAGGGGTTTGACCCTAACAGATTTTTCATAGAAAATATGTTGGTAGTTTAATTCAACAATTCATTTATTCTTACTATTTTGAGTGAAGAAGAAGATAACAACTTAGGCACTCCTGCTCACAACGTTGGTGACTTGTGTTAACGCTCTGTAAATTCTCAGAGGTTGTCAGGGGCAGAAGAAATTTACCAGAGGCAACTGTATCCAACCACTTTGAAACTGGGATGTAGCCCTACCAGTTTCAGAGAGGGATTTCTCTGTAAGATTTAACTTTGTTTTAGTTTTCAGATGTTAGGCTAGTTAGATTAAATGCGATTGTGTTGTTTGTTTTTGCAAGTTGGTTGAAAAAAGGGTTTACGCATCCCTTGGGCTATGGGGTCTGTTTTATAAAGATAGAGATCAGAGAACAGATATAAAGATTCTTTTCACAGGGAAGGATAATGCAGCTATTGGATTCTTCATAAATAAAGTGATGGATAGCGAAAAAGGCGATATTTTCAATTAAAATAAAGAAGCAATTAAGAATTTATTTATTGTAACATCAGAAGATAAACATTTAGATCTTTAAAAGCTCAGAAACAGAGTACGCAAAGGTAAATTCTGCAACTTTAACTCCCTTTAAATGATCAGATTAGAAAATAGGATGATAACTAAGAACGATAAACATTAAATGAAGAAAGAGAAAAAACTTCACCAACAATTAACACGCAGAAATCCTGTGAAACGTCTCTTTGTATTGCTGGAAGATCTCTTGATAAAAATTACAATGCTTACAGCTTGCTAGGGCATAAAGATCAACCCTCAGTACTTCAAAGTTCGAAGTATTTATCATCAAAATTACAAACGACCCTGTCATTAATGATCAGGACGTGGCAGATTTTGAGTCTAACTAACTAACTAACAAGATACACAAATTTAGGAACTGTCGATGATGTGTTGAATTCTGCATGTTGATTCTAGGGAAAACCGTTGGTGAGTCACCCACTTGACCTTGACTGGTCTACTTGCTGACTCAACTTGCACACCTCATTTCCTACTCGATCAAATTGCACATCTCTTCCCATCTTAGCTGACTGGGAACGGTGACTTTGAGTAGTCTCCAGTATATTTCATCCACTTCTGTATACTTGGAAAAATTCGGTTTGACCATGAAAATATACTTGATCTCGTGTTGTATGCTGAGGTATGGCTGCAAGGTCTCCGAGAATGCCTTGCCCGTTATACTGCCCTATATCCCTGAAAACTTGGAACTATCCTTGGCCATTGTAGCTATCTTTTGCTTGTAGTCTGGAAGGGTCATCAACTTGTCATTCAAAACCATTAAACCAGGAAGACCTTTCTTCTGTAAGGCATCAATCTCGTTGAAGAACCTCTGAACTCTGATGTCCATGTTCTGGACTTTCTCCTCCAGCTACAACATCAACCCCTTTTTGGTCAGAACCCTCTTGACTTCGAGGATGGTTTCTGTCCTGTCTTCTATTTTAAGGTCGTTTAACTCTTCCCTGGTCTTAGAATTCAGAAATTGAATGATTTCATTTGATTCAGTGGGCATTTCCCCCAGCTCTCCTTTTATCTTGATGATAGCCTGTCTACTCCTCAACACCAGTTCATTTTGTTTGAACATGATCTGCACCATAGGTTAGATTTCGTTTATGGATTTGGAGCTATCCATCCAAATATTCTCCTTGGCTTTAGCAAGTGTTTTGCCTGCCACTGTTTGCTTTTGCAGCTGTTGCAAATCCTGTTTGAGCTTTTCTGATGTTTACTTTCCATGTTGTAGCTTGTCTGGTAAGAAGATTTGAGCTCCTGAAGGCTCTCAACCTCCTTTTTCAATGTGTTGATTTATGTCCCTTGTAGGTTCATCTCCTCCATGGATTTTGCTAACTCCACAGTTTTTTCCGGAGGGGTCAGTGGGGTGGCTGATGGAATTTCTGCTGTGGTAGTTGTTGATACGGTTGTTGTGCTAACTTCGGCAAGGGGAACTGCACTCAGTGGAATGACTTCCATAGGTGTTTCTTGTTCCTTCTCCTTTAGCAACCTCTCCAGCTCTGCTTCCATCTCTCTTAACTGTGCATTCTGCTCCATGATCAATTTGAGCATCTCATCCTTCTCACCTTCTGTCTCAGCAATCTCTTTGGCCTGTGAGTCTTCTGTCGGTGGCAGGTTCAGTTGCTTTCTCAGGGATCCTATGTCGACATTCTTTCTCTTGAGTACCTCTTAAACTGCTTTCATATTTGAGGGGTCATACCCAATCTTCAGCACCAATTATTCTAAGGACTTTATTCTGTTGTCTTTCACAAAAGATGATATCTTCTCCAATTTTAACTGAGTTTGAACGTTGTTTAGGGAAACCTGTAACTTAGCAGCCGAAGAAGAAGCATTTGCCAATGTAGAGAAAACCATTTCTCTCGTTTGCCTGTGTAGATCCATTTGATTAGTTGGGTGTACATCTCTGGTGTTGAACTCAGATGTTTCCCTTTTATAACCAGTTATTGCTTTTGGATCGGGCACTTGTACCTGCAAAAAGGCCATGTGCATWCTTCCTTTCTCTGTATCAAAAGTTGATAACAATCAGTGCTGTGTTGTGGACGTTTGCTTCCAAAATTGAGCATAGGTGTTGCTGGTCAGCATCTGATTCTTCTTCTTGATCATATCGTATTTCTCAAAAATACTSAATTTTGCACCTCCTTTATTCGACTGGTTGACTAGTCAAGTGTTAGTCTGCTTCTTGGATGAAGAGGTAGACATGATCTACTGGTTGCTTTAGATAAGAGGTGAATGATCACCTTTCATAACTKTAGTGGACTGGGTTTCCTTCTCACCAGTCGTGTTACTTGTATGACTGGCTTTTGGCCTTTTGGTGTGTACCTGGAAATCCTCGGCCGAGACTTCTGTGACTGAAGAGGAAGTGTCTTTCTGGATATTTTCTCCTTTGGTACTTGTGGTGTGGTTGTTTGCGAGATAATAACTGAAGGAGACTGTTGTTCTACCTCTTCGAGAGTGTTCACCTCCCACTCCATTTGATTCACAAACTTCTCTATCTCGGGCTTGGGTGTATGAACATAAGGGATATTTTTATTCTTCACTCTCATCTCCGAGATGATCCCACACAGATCATAATGCCACAGTAAACTTGTTTCAAACTTCATTTCTCTCGAAAGTTTATCTGCCTCTTCCCCGACAACTCGATTATTACAGATAAAAGATCCTATCTGCCCCTTAATCCTAATCTGTTGTTTCTTCTTCAGAGACACAAAGTGTATATCATCTAAATTTATCATTTGTCGTATATATTCCAGGGAAAATATCCTCCTAGGAAAATACTTGGGCAACTTGTATGGAGCTAATTCGCACCCGTATACTCTGATTTCTATGTGATTTTGATACGGGTACCAATCTCCCGTCTTTGCGAGGTCTGAGAGGTGTAAGATTCTCTGGATCTCTTCATTTATCCTTGGCTCTGGTCTCCCACTAAGCTAGCTCACCACTGAATGGTAAAACTGCTCGATGAACTGTTTGAAACTGAACTCTGTGGAGTTCCTCCTTAGCAGCGATGTCTAAGATGTTACTGCTTGTGGTTTGTTGTTCTTGTCCATTTTCTGCATCAAGAAAGAGAACCTTTCTGCTTGAAAGAAGGTGAACATGTAAGCCAGTATTGAGGAATATCGGAGCATGCCCTCTGTGGTGAATTTAGAAAGCTGATCGTGGCTGTTCTTTGCTAGGAAAGTGTTGTAGTCAAACTGGATGGTGGCCTTTTCCTCAGCAGAGAAAATGGATAGGAACCCTAATATAGGTTCATCTATCCCGTGGGAGGAAAAGTTCAAAGATCTGGGCTCTTTAAGGAAAAGACAGATTCTGGTACAACTCTGTTAGGATTTCAAGGTTGAAAGGGGAGGCGGATTCGGCTCTAGATATCTGCATCATCTAATCAATGGCCTCTGGTGTGATAAAGAAAAGAGTTTCTCCGGATGAAGAAACTATGACTCTCGAGTTGGGGAGGTAATGAGTTTGACATTTGAGGGCGAATTCGGGGAAATGATGGACTTGGGGAAAGAGATATAGAGGAAGATTGGACTCCCAGAGCCCAATCTCATCGCTTTGATCTAGTAATGTGTCTTTAAACCATGACTACAATTCTACGAAATCAAATTTGCACCTGGTCTCTTCGATTAGATAATTCTTTTCGGCTAATGGGATTTGGTTGAGGTCGATAGGAGGTGGGAGGAACGGATTTTCCTCGACCTCTACTTTTTTAGACTTTGGCGCCATAGCTTCCAATGGTACTTGCAATTGAAACAAAAATGTTAGCGGGTAATGGCTATGGTAGGGTCGATGACTGAATCCTTGAGGGGAAAGAGTTGTCTGTTGTGCGGAGGGGAAAGAGTTGTCTGTTGTGCGGAGAGAGTGATAAGTGTGAAAATGGCTGAACATGGGCTAGTTTTGTGTGAACGGGTATTCGTTGGGCACGGGGGACAGGTCAACAGGCTAACGGATATGTTAGCCAGTAGTAAATGGCCAAGAGATCCTTTGAAGTGTGAAATGGCAGGTGAAGGACAGGTGACACGTGTGATAGGGTGATGTGGGGGGTGCTGATTGGAGAACGGTAAGCGTGAGGTGACTTATGACGGGTGACCAGGTGGGATGAAATGACAAAGTTATGAGACAAGACATGTAGGGGAAGGTAGTGGGGTGTGACGTAATGAAGCGACGACGGTATGTCAGAAGTGTGGTAAGCGGTAAGTGGTTTTGGAGCAGAGGGGTTGTGATGCAATCGATTCATGCCACGTTAGGGTGGGGTCGACCAGGAAAATCCACTTCATTCTGAACCCCCCCCCCCCAACCGTTAAAGGAAGAATGGTCGGGGGGGGTCCGAAAATTCTTGTCAGTCGTTCATCCGCGCACCATCTGTTGGAGCGTAGATCTATGCGCTCTTGTTAACCATCATTCCGGACCCCCCCCCCCACCGTTAAAAGTAGAACGGTCGAGGGGGTCCAGAAACTCTTCTCAGCCGTAGATCTAGGCGCCAATAGCTTTGTAGTAGATCTATGCGCCATATTTAATCTCCGGGCGCGATTTAATATGTGCAATAGAACTTAGGCTTAGTGCTTTTTGTGGGTTTTGTGTGTTGCTTCCCTTGCTTTTGTCACCATGGGGTTAGGAAAACACCTCAAACATCAGAATCATACATTTTCTTCGAACACCATACAAACTTTATTGGAAGAAAAGTTGGCTAACCTGTGTCCTATCCTACCTACCTACACCTTTAGCCCATATTAAAATGTATGGCTAAGAAATTACTCTATCCTGGGGCTGTTTGATCAGGATTGAACAGTCTGAAGAAATTACCTATCTACTTGGCTAAGATTAAATAGTTTAGCCAAGCTTATTCACTAATCCTATCAACATCAATTCAAAAAGACCTGACCATGTTTAAACAGTATGGATCAAGTCATTGTTATTGCATGGGGCTTTGTTCATTTTTTCTTTTATGCCCTCTTTTATTCTCTCTTTTTTTCATGTTTTTTTTCTTCTTTTTTTTTTCTTTTTTCAAATCATTTGCAGGATGAAACATTATTTGAAATCCAAAAAACATTACAAGGATAAAATTTTCAGTCACAAGTTGATCCTATAAATTATAGGGTTATAACAGCAGCTCCATCTGGGGATGGTACTCTCCTTGTGAAGTGCCAAGAATCTTGCTTCCTGATGTCTTGAAAAATTTACTCCAGAGCTTCTTTCACTACTTGATCTGTTTTATTTTTGAAAATTTTTATGACATTATCCAATGGCTCAGGGCCTTCTCTGCGGGCTTCAACCATCTGATCAACGTCACCCATTTATAAACTGCAAGCAAAGGAAAATGGTTTGTACAATGGGAATGGGTGGCAAGTGTCTTTATTGAGGTGGTGAGTAGTGCTTCAGCATCCTGTCGTTCACAGGGCCGCCTGGCAGGTCTGTACCATCACTATTCTTGAGCAGAAAAGTGTTGTTTCCTTTGAATGMCTGGATCATGAAGGGGCCTCTCCATAGGCTATCAAACTTTCCGTGTTTACTCTTATCTTCATTCCTAGCACCCCACCTCAGTACCAAATCACCTAACTCAAAATCATCTTCTTTAGTTCTTTTGTCAAAAATCTTTTTGATGTTTTCCTGAATGACCTGAGTTTTGTTGTATACTTCTTCCCTGGACTGTTGCAAATGGGTCATCTGGTTTCTTCTTCTTTGGGAATCATTCAATTCAGCTTGCATCTCCTGCAAAATTTTCATGACCGGGACCCCCAAAGAGGTAGGAAAAACTGCTTCAGTACCATAGACCAACTCGTATGGAGACATACCAACTGACATCTTAGTGGTTAGTCTGTCAGCCCAAAGCACGAAAACCAGCTTGCCATGCCATGACTTCTTATTTTCTTGCAGTGTCTTCTTAATGATATTCACCAGGGTTTTATTTGAAGACTCAGCCAGCCCATTTCCCTAAGGGTAATAAGCTGTGGAATGTCCCAACATAATGTGATACTGGCTACATAAATCTATTGGCTTTTTGGACCGGAAGGCTACTGCATTGTCAGTTGTAATTTTTCTAGGGCATCCAAAATGAGACAAAATACAATGTTCTAGAAATTTAATGATAACAAAATCAGTAGCTTGCCTGCAGGGTACAACTTCAATCCATTTTGTAAAATAGTCAGTGGCAGTGAGAATCCACTTGTGTTGGCCAAATGAAGGAGGGTGTATCTCTCTGACGAAGTCCAAACCCCATTGTAGGAAAGGAGCTTCAACAGAGATGGGTTTGAGAGGCAAGGGCAGGAGCTTCTTTTTACCTTCAAACACTTGGCATTTATGGCACGAGGTGACTTGCTGATGTACATCCACAAACAATGTGGGCCAGTAGAATCCTGCTCTAAGGATCTTATTTGTTGTAGTCTTCCAACTCAGATGCCCACCGCAATCTCCTGCATGAAAAACTTGTAAAACCTTGTCAGCTTCGTCTTTTAATAGGCAATTTAACAAAATACCTCCAGGATCTTTCCAATAAAGATTACCTTCTAGAATACAAAACTTTAATGTTTTTAATTTCAAAAACCTCGCTTTGGTTTTAGTCAGACCAGGGGGAGCTTGTAAATTGAGCAAGACAAATATCATGTATGCGTACCATGGAGAGTCTAGAAATACCTCCTTCACGCTTGGAGTCGGTTGCTCCCCCAGCTCATCAACTGCAGCTAAGAAATTAATATCTAGAGCATGCAAATTAGATTCAGCCATCAACTTTGCTAGACCTTGACCTTTGATCAGTTTAGTAGGCTTAATCTCTAAATCGTATTCTAGAATAACCGCAATCCACTTTCCTCTTCTACCATCTGGATTATCCTGAGCTAGAATATCCTTTACCACTGCATTTGGAACATAGGCAATGATATGGGAATGGAGAATATAGACTCTGAAGTCTTTTATGGCTTTCACCAAGGAGAAAGCTTGTTTCTCCATTATTTTATAGTTTAAAGCAGCATCTCTCAAGGATTTACTCAAAAAGGCTATGGGTTGTTCATACCCTTCGCTATTTTCCTGCAGTAGTACGGCTGCGATGGTGTGTTTATACAAAAGAGAAAAGGTAAAAATCTTTGGTAAAGTCTGGACTAATCAACACTAGAGCTTGTGTGAGTGCATGCTTAACCTATTCAAAATACTGCTTGGATTCAGTGTTCCATTTTATTTTTGTGTCCTTTTTCAACATATTGGTGATGTTCCTGAGAAGCTCGACCAGCTTGGGTATGAATCTCCTCACGAAGTTTATTTTGCCAATGAAAGATTGTAGCTCTTTAATATTCCTAGGGTGTTCCAGTTTTTGGATGGCCTCTATTCTGCTAGGATCTATTTTGATTCCGTCTTTAGAGATTATGTGTCCTAACAATTTGCCTTCTTCTAACCCGAAAAGGCTTTTCTTAGCATTCAAAGAAATCCCAAATTTTCTGCATTTCTCAAACACTCGTCTGAGATGTTGTAAGTGCTCCTCGTCGGATTGGGAGTAAACAGTTACTTGTTCAGATGAATGACTATAAATCTGCCAAGATCGTCCACAAAAACAATGTCCATTGCTCTTTGGAAAGTGGCCCCTGCGTTCATCAAACCAAAGGGCATCTTCACGTACATGAAGGTTCCCCAAGGTGTGGTAAATTTTGTTTTCTTCTGGTCATCTGGGTGGACGAGAACCTGGTTATAGCTTGACAAGCCATCTAGTAATGAAATTATGCTGGCTCCAACTACCTTTTGTAATATGTGGTCCATTTTTGGTAATGGGTAATTGTCTTTGAGGGAGACTTTGTTTAGATTTCTGAAATCTATGGAAAGTCTAATCTCACCCGTTTTCTTCCTGGTAGGGACTAAGTTAGAAACCCATTTGGAAAATCTTAGGGGAACTATGATTTTAGCATCATACATGTTTTTGATTTCTTTCTCTATCAAGGGAAGTAACTTGGGATTTATTCTCCTAAGTTTCTGCCTAAAAGGGTTGTGTTCTTATTTTATAGGAATCTGATGTTGTATGATACTTGTGTCGTAAGATTTTAAGTCTTCATAACCCCAAGCAAAAACATCAACATATTCCTTAAAAAGTTCAATGTACTTGCGTTTTTGCTCAGGGAGTAGAGATTTGGAGAGTTTTATCATCTTGGGTTTTTCTTTTGTTCCTATGTTGCATTCTTCGACCTCTTTACCACTAGCTTCAATTTTTCAGTTTTTTGGCTACGTCGTTAAAATCGAACAAGTCTTCTAGCAGAACTAGACCTGTAGGTAACACATTACTTTTCAACTGTAGAATACCAGAATCTATCTCATTTTCATTCAATTCATCTCCATCTACTTTACTTTCATTGAACTCTTTGGAATCTACGTTATTTATACTACCACTTTCAGAAACAAAGTTATTTACAATCTTGTCATCGTTTCTAAATCTATGTTTGTACATTCAAAATATTTCTTACATTGTAGGAAGTCTTCAATTTGATCGTCATTTCCAAATACCTGCCAGTATTTGATGCTGTCAAGAACGGTTGGTCTGCACTTTACCTCCATTGTGTACTTGCGAGTGGGATGAAAAGGAATTTTATAGGTAGCTGCCGACATAGCCACCAATATGTTTTGTCCTCTAGGCATCACTTGTAAGTCGATTTCAATAAAGCATTGAAGAGCATCCAAAACAACATTCCTATAATCCCTAAGTCTGGGGTGTTTAGCTGCATACTCACCTTTGATTTGCTTGATAATCAGTTCAGAATCACCCCTTACCATGATCTGGTTGGCACCAACTTTCTTTAGTAGTTTCAGGCTGAGCATCAGAGCCTCATACTCAGCTACATTATTAGTACATTGGAAATTCAGTTTATACGAATGACTCTCGGAATACCTTGATCTGTGATCATGCAACCATACTCCAGCTCCAGCTCCTTCTTTACGCACAGCACCATCGAAATCCATGCTCCAAAAATTTGATGGCAGTTCCTCCCTCTCTACCGTTTCCACCCTTCTTACCTCAATGATTGCTTTACTTTCTTCTGAATCATGTGTATCATCTTCCAGTTGAGCAATTTGTTCTTCCACATCGCCATCATTGTATATAATGAAAGAGTCTAGATAAAAGTGTGCAGAGTATAATGGATAGTTATGCGACTTTTCCTGATTACTGACCATATACTTCATCAAGGTTTCTCTATACAGTCTTCTCTGTTGTCCGAATACCAGGATGGTGGCATAGGACATATCTAGATGCAGGGTTCCTTTCAGCTTAGCTCCCCATGATCTTGACAGTAACATACCGTATTTTGGGGGAATATCTGCAACTACTATGTCCATTACCATACTCTTTGTTGGGATTTGAGCGAATGTAATGCATAAGTCTTTGATCAGGCCTATACATTTAACCTTGCTGGAATAGAAAGAATGCAAGTCTTTTTAGTGTTTGGTGACCTCGAGCCCCAACTTTTCCATCACGACATTGGGCATTAGGTTGTGAGAGGCACCCAAATCCCGCATAGCATTGTGTAATATCAGATCGTGGATGTTTAGGCTGATGTAAAAAGGGGCCATGACACTATTATCAGTTTGACCATCAACTTCAGGACGAAACAGGAGCTCTGGTCGGTCATCAATAAGATTTACTATGTCTGAGTGATTGGCAGATCCAACATTTAAAGCCTTAGTACCTATCTCAAGTTCGATGCTTAAAGCTTTAATCACCTGCAACCTGTAAGCATTCTTATTCATTAGCTCGGAGAGGGGAATGGGGATTTTTAATTTAGCTAGTTCCCCTTCAAGGCTGAATGCAGTGGAAGGATTGCTTAAGGTTTGTACTTCTAGTTTATCTATCAAAATTCTGTGGTCGAGTGCACTTGGTTGACTAATTGATGAAACTTCAATCTTATTTGCTCTTTGTAGTATTTCTGGAGTTTTTTGTGTATAAGGTCCAGCCTTGTTTCTCTCATCGACTTTCTTGGGAAGGTTTTCCGAGGCTTTCTTGGTTTCAATAGCCTTCTTCGGAGAGTTATCGTTTGTTTTCTTGCTCCTCAGGTTATACTGCCTGTGAACCTCTATTATAGCATTCTTAAAAGCCTGTTATTCTGATTCCTTAGTTTCCTCATTTACCTTCGTTTGTGATGGGAGGAACATCTCCTGCTCTTCCTGGGTGAGGAAAATGGATTCATGATTGTGATCGTGATC
>JASDQU010106441.1:200548-236280 GCA_032191745.1 Picea mariana
CTAATTACCCATTTATTATATCTAACTACCATAGTGGGCCTTATTTAATAATATAGTGGACCTAGTCCACCTTACATTGAATGGCCTCCACTATTATCACTATGGGCCCTCTGGCCCCCCCAACTACCTCTCTAGCTACCTTACAAGAACTATTCAAAAGGCTCATAGTGGTAGACCTAGCCGGAAGCACTAACGAAGTACAAGATCCCAAATTAATCATCAACTCAATGTTCCTAACAAAACAACAGTTCGATGAACAAATTGAGATTTTTAAAGGGTTATCAGTTGAAAATTTTTATTGTATACTTGAATATAATGAAGACAACATAGACAATTGGCTAGTGTACTACTCCGTAAAGAATTAAGACATTGAAGAATCATTACATGGTATTTCCCTTGATTTACGAGACTTTGAGGGTGAGTTGTTCAGCATCAAAATCTGGCATGAGATAAACGTGGCACCAATGAAATATTATATTGAGGAATGGTTCAAGAAAGCAGTCGACAAATTGACCGACGAGGGGTAAGACACAATTGAGATGGTTCCTGTAACCGTTAATGAAGAAAATAAAAGGACACCATAAAGCAAGTTCCTTTAACCATCATAGTAAGTTTATGTTGATCACATCTTTCTTTCTTTATCAGTTCCTTCATCTAGTTACTTTGTTTCTTTGACTAGAAAGGTTTAACCAAAGTCTGATAACTTCTCTTTTCTTCTTTCCAGGTCCTACTGTTCTTTTACCACCCATCATCTTCCTTCTACAAGCTTAATTCTTATGTATATTTGCTTTATGGTTTGCGGAAGCCCTAATCCCAGTCTTTAGGACAAACACATTTTTAATTTCGAAGAATATGTAACATACTATATATTTTTTAGAAATTTTAAGGAAGCTATTTCATAATCAGTTTCGACTATGCTTTGTAACTCTAAGTTTTGAGTATAAAATATTTGAGATTGATCTATCATTATCTTTATTTGAGTTGCCCATGTGTCCACTCTGTTAAAGTTCTTTTATGCATGCAAATCATCTTCTTTTTATTTTATGTTATCAGAAACCTTTATTTTAACTATGATGGATGTGAGGAAATTTTGCTTATCTGCTTTAAATGTATGAAGTGTGTGGTTCCTAGTCATTTCTCGGGAACTTTCTCTAAATAGAAAACAAATACATCTTCCTTTTATTTTCTTGCAATCTTTATATTTCTTTGATTACCACGACGGACCTCTGCAGAGTCCCATATTCTGAAAATTTACAGTCCTTAGAAAATCTTAAAGAGGAGTACCACATCTATAAAAACGTAGGGGGGTTTACATCCTCGTGAGGTTGTCATTTCGGTCCTAACGGATTCAAGCATCAACACGTCTCTAACCTTAATTTAGCAAACTAATGTTATTTATTGTTGTCGTTGCAAAAGTTTGCTACAACGACTGATTTTTACTCTAATTTGCTTCATACATACTTGGAAAAGTGGCTTAAGATACTCATAATCCATATTTATCAATTGGATATTATTGTACATGTTGAAGGCTGGTTTTTTATGTGAAATTGCTACATTTCTGAGTAGTTTTTCTTGCTATTGTTGCAAAATATTGATTGTTGTTATACATTTGTTTTACTATTGTAATTTGCAACAACCATTGAATTTATTGATTATCTAGTGTCTAAGAGGTCATTATTGAGCTATATAACTCGATGTTTGTCTATATCATACTCCAACTTGTTTATTGTTTCGTACATGTGAACTAATTACCTTGTTATCTTCATTGCCTCTCCTAGACCTAGACCTAACATTTAGGTGACCAAGATAGGGGGTTGTAAGCTCGACTAATCTTGCTATTTGTTCTTTAGAGGTCATAGGGGAAGTGTCCCTTATGGTGGACCCCCTTCCATCACTTAAACGAGGGAAACATCTATTAAGGTGACAATGGTAGAAGCTCCCAATTGTTACAAAATATTTGGGATCTTATGGAGGGATTTGCACATGTATAAATCATGTGATGACAAGGAGCATGATGGTTAATATACTCTATTGTAAATGAATAGCTAACAATGTCTCACAGATATGATGAGATGTCAATTCATGCAGTGTTTTGCTGATACATTTTTAGAGTTACATGGGAAGTGTCAAATTTAATTGCAAGATATTTTAAGACAAGATGACATAATGGGTAGTTAATCATCATTGCAGAAAGTGTGAAGCTCCATTCATTCATTCATTCATTCATGCTACCAAAGTTGGTGGTTGACCTCATTATTCTTGATCAAACATATAGAGGTTTCAGGTGGAGATAGTGATATTATATAATATCATCTTTTCTCCTTTATTTTTCTATTATTTCGTGTCAAGTAAACATGTTTTGGCAATAATCCAATGGATGATACCAATATTGCACATTTATAAAGTATTGGTTATATCCATGGATACTTTATCCATTGAAATCTTCCTATGCAATGGCAGGTGCGAGGATAAGGATATTAATAATTAATTTGTGTTGATTGAGAATTTAACGTTGTAATGGTAAGTGTAGGGATAATAAAAATTAATATGATCTCTACACAAAATATAAGCCAATTCTCGATTTTATTTTTGTTTTGTAGCCGTGTATTAAGCTCTATTCTTTTCAACATTAACATTCTATGTTTGTGGATTGTTTGTTGTGTACTTATAACTTTATGCAAAACATATGTTATAGTTGTTCCTTTTTGTGCTTTTGATATAACAATGCTAGCTAGTGTTCAAGTTTTTGTCCATGAACATTGAGTTTTGATCATGTAAAATGAATTATGAAAATATATTACAACCAAACATTATTGAGGAGATAAGTCGATAGCTTATATGATTGTTGGACCTTTCAACAAGTGAAATCAAATTGAAATGATAAATCAATAACTCACGAAATTTCTCAACATTTCAACTCACAAAATACAAAACACGCTGAAAAGTATATATAATGTCTCTAAGAATCCACAAGATTCATTAACCTAATCCTAAAGATTTTAATAATAAAATTCATATTTATATATAAAAAAATAAATTTAACAACATTACTTTTTTAACATGTTCTTCCAACATTCACTCTATCAACATGTCTTTGCAACTTTCAAGACAATTACTAAGTATAACACTAATTCTATTAAAAAACAAAGACACATAACCAACACTCCCTTAAAATTCAAGATGGGATAAAAAAATAAAGCATAAAAAACATATCTTATCAGTTTTGTATATAAGAGCATGTTTGGAAATATGTATTGATATAATATACATAGGTTCATCTACGAACAAAATGTTTGTTTATTTAACTTTTTATGTGCAATGTTGTTTGTGATGTTTATTTAAGTTAGTTGATGCATATAATTTAATAATGTATAATTACCCAATCTTAATTTAGTAGTGGACAAAAGGGATAATGAAGTACGTAATGATAAAATATAATTAAATGTTTTTTTTCCATTTATTTGCATTACTATGCGTTGAAGATAGAGAGGGATGTATATCCACAATTTTTCATAACAATATATATATATATATATATATATATATATATATATATATATAACTAAAACGGTTATAATTTTGTATTGATTAGATACCGATTGGGCCAAGGCCTAAACAACCATCATTACAATGAATCAACAGTCCTCTTTTTTGAGATACGACATGTCTCTTTTTTTCATTGCCAGAAATTGAGGTATTCCCAAAACTATGCGATAGAAGTCCATGTAGGTGCTTCTTCATTTTTGTTGAATGTTCCTTGAGACAAGAGACGACCCATATTTGTCGTTTCATCTGCTTCCATATTCGATCCTCGCAGAATGTGGTAGAAGTGGGAGTTGGAGAATTCTTGCAGTACATACCTCAGTCTTTGCAGAGTCTTTTTTAGCATTGGGTTGCTGAAGTGGTCTTCCAAGTTTATTGTTTTTATCAAAATTTCCGAATCCCCAAAAACTTAAATTTCTTTAATGCCATTTTCCTGCGTTATGTGACAGGCTTTTAGCAGCCCAAGGATTTCAGCCTGATTATTAGTTCTCCGACCTAAACCCCAGCTGAAGCTGTCTTTTCTTTGGCCATCAGAGGAGTAAATCACTCCACCTACTCCTGTTTTCCCTGGGTTTCCTTTGGAGGCGCCATCGAAAAATATCGTTGCTTTACCTTGCTTCCTCCACCATGCTTGAAAAATTGCATCTGTTTCTCTTAAACGCCATCTTGGTGTGCTTAGAGGACGAGTAGTGATCTTTTTCCTGTCTTGGGTTATAAAATCTCCTAGCCAATTCTTTTCTTTGGGAATGAGAGAGCTTTCGTTTTTTAGAGGGTGATATGTCATTGTTTTTAGGAGGAGTGCTTTTGTTTTAATTTCCACCATCAAAGGAGAATGCAGAACGTTGTTGAAGATCTGATCGTTTCTAGCTAGCCAAATTTTCCAGCATAAATATTTGGGTATGGCCTGCCAAATTCTATGCCATATTAATTTGCTTTGAACCCCTTGAGGATATCTCACCTTCTAAGAGGAAAAAAGGGTTGTAATTGTAGTCTGCGATGGAGTTGTGACATTGAGACCGTTAAGGGTGATCTTCCAAGCTTCTTGTGCAAATGGACAATCCACAAACAAATGGTCCATAGTTTCAATAGTGCTACAACACAGGGGGCATCTGTGAGGTCCAACGATACCTCTTTTTACCAAGTTTTCTCATGTCAACACTTTCTTATGCATTAGAATCCAGAAAAATAAGTTTACTTTTGGAAGACCAATCGGGTCCCATACCTGCTTCCAGAGAGATGTTGATTCGGTTGTCGCTTGGAGTGATTGGAGAGAGTTGTAGCCCTGAGTTGCAGTGTATTTCCCATTCTTTCCCCATCCCCATTTGTCTGGCGAGAGCAGGTGGACAAGAGCTAAATCCGTCAACGAATTTATGAGTAGATTCTTTTGATTTTAAAGATGCTCTGGGATTTCAGGGAATACCCAGGACCACCAATTACCTGTGGCATCCCAAGAGGAGATGTCTACTAACTTAATGAAATCGCACTGAGTAAGCCACTCACAGATTTCTTTTATTTCTTCAGAATTTTCAAGGGGGGGATGGCCCATGATGCTATCTCTCCATATCAACGTTTTTTTGCCATTTCCAGGGATTCGATACCGGTAGTTTTAGAAGAATTCTAGCCCTAGACGACAGAGGTTCCAGATCAACGTTCCTTTGATGGTGCTTTATGCCTGTAAATTTCTCATCGATTCCCCTTGGAGGTATTTTCTCCTTAAGATTTGGCTTACTGGGTGTCTGGAATTTGAGTAGAGTTTCAAGATAGTTTTGCCACCTAAAGCTATGTTGGCATGACCGAGATCTCTAATTTGTAAACCTCCTTCATTGATTGGGCATTTGACAATTTCCCAATTAACAAGATGAAATTTCTTTTGATTGCCCTTTCCTCCTTGCCACAGAAAGTCTCGGATCATATTTGAAACCTGTACCAAGATCGCCTTTGGAGCCAAAAGGAAGGGTGCCTGGTAGACTAGCAAGGAAGAGAGGATCGATTTTATAAGAGTAAGTTTTCCTGCAGTTGTGAGCCACTGTCCTCCCCAAGCTGTTATTTTGGACTTGATTTTGCTTATTATTTCTATCCATGACGATGATTTATTAGATCCCAGAGTTAAGGGAAGTCCGAGGTATTTTGTTTTTTCCCAAGAGACATAGCTCGAGAATCCCAGGAAGTGGGCAATTCCCTAGATAGATTGTTGGACTACATTCCACCCATACACTGCACTTTGCTTTTTGTTTATGAGGGCTTCGAAGATTCTGAAAAAGCTTTGAAGGATATTATTGAAGGTATGAGCTATCCTTATGGAGGCTCCACCCAGCAAAAGGGAGTCGTCTGCAAATAAGGCGTGATCGATTGGTTCTATGCCTTTCACCAACCTAATGCCCGGGACAGTCTCGGCTTTCTTTTCAACAGTTAGCTTTCAGCTTAGTGAATTTGCCATTAAGATGTACAAGAAGGGGGAGGAGGGGCAACCTTGCCTTAGTCCCCTCGAAGCTTGGAGAAAATTAGTTGGCCTACCATTTACTAGTGGGGCTATCCAAGGCTTTTTAGTATAAGATTTAATTAAATTAACAAATTCTGAATTGAAACCAAAGGAAAGAAAGACTTTGTAAAGGAATGAGAGTTTTACCCGGTCAAAAGCGTTTGCCATATCGAGTTTTATGAGCATCCCTTTCTCCTTGCATTGATGGCTAGAGTGCATTACTTCTTGCACTTGTATTACATTGTCCAGAATGTGTCTCCCTTTAACAAAACCACTTTGAGCGGGGGAGATGAGCTTCCCTAGCAGAGGCTTAATCATGTTTGCCATTAGGTTTGAGAGGATTTTGTAAGAAGTGTTGCACAGTGAGATAGGCCTGAATCTGTCGAAGGCGCCCAGATTTGCTTCTTTGGGGATTAAAGCTAGAAATGTAGAGTTAACTTTACCTCCAACTTTGGCTTTTTGCTGGAATGCTTTTATCATTCTTAGCAAATCAATCTTGATTATTTCCCAACAATTTCTATAGAAATTGATTGAAAATCCATCTAGCCCTGTGGCTTTGTCAGGCTCCATAGACCAAATAACATTGCAGATTTCTTCCTCTGTAAAAGGCTTCATGAGGGCTGAGTTATCTTCCTTGCTCACCAGAGAGGGGATGTGTGAGAGAAAATATGTGGTGGCCTCCTCACAATTAGCTCCATCTTCTTTATAAAGGTTATGGAAATGAATTTATGTTGCCTCTTTAAGCTGTGCTAAACCTTTGCAAATCGACCCATTTGCAGAGGCAATTTCATAAATATGGTTTCTAGAGATTCAGGCTCTATATTGCCACTGGAAGAAAGAGGTATTACAATATCCAGCTCTTAGCCACAAGCTACGAGATTTAAGCCTCCAATACTCTTCTTCTTGACGGAAAGCACGAAACGAATTGAATTGGGCAACTTGTTCCTTCTCTAAATCTTGATTGGTAATATCCTTGGTCTCCATTTCCATTTGCAAGTCTGATAACTGCTGAACAATCTCTCTTTTGTGACTTGATGGGTGTTATTTAGATTTTTAATCCAATCTTTTAAGGCATGCTTCGTTGCCTTTATTTTCTGTTCCCACACATAACTGGGAGACCCTGTTACTGGAATGGACCAAGCCGAGTTAACAGTTTCCAAGAAGCCTTCCTTTTCTGTCCAAAGTGGGCTATATCAGAAAGGTATTGAGCCCAAGTTTTCTTCCTCTTCCAATTGAAGGAGAATGGGCTTGTGATCAGATGTCAATTTAAGGAGGATTTTGGATGAGATTATCCTCTTTTCCAGAAGGAGCGAGCTTTGGACTAGAAAATGATCCAAACAAGCTGAGATGTGGTCCACTCCAACTCTATTATTTGTCCAAGTATAGAGACCTTTCATGGACTTGAATTCCAGGAGATCCCACTGATGAGCTAGCTCCTCAACAAAAGGTAGCATTTGGTCCTTACCACTGTTGCCCCCTCTCTTTTCTTTTGGTTCAAAAACTAAGTTGAGGTCTCCAGTTAAAATGATGTTCGAATGGAGTTGGATTTCTAAAAAATCTGATAGAGTTTACCAACATTCTTTCTTTTCAGCATAAAGGACAGGAACATAAAGATTGAAGAGTGAGAAGGTAATCTTACTTGAGTAGTGCTGGAGTTTGGTGAAAATCCAATGTCGAGTCTCGAAGGAGCTTTCAAGATGGAACTTATTCTCCGACCACAGAGTTGCGGGACCGCCTGAGGAGCCCCTTGCGCTCATGACTTTCCCTACATTTTTCTTCCATTTCAGTTTGTTGATTTCTAAGAGGGTTTCCCCTTAAATTTTTTTCTATTGGAGCATGAGGATTTCAGGAGATTCATTTTTCAGAAGGTCTTTGACTACTTCGGCTTTCGATGGGTTCCCCAAACCTCTGCAGTTCCAAGAGACTACACGCATTATTTATTGGGGTTGGGGTGGATAAGGCCTCCTTTGGGGGGCCTAGTTCTGTTATTTCTCCCGATGGACATTTCAATAGTGGGTTGGTTTCCTTGCGTTTTTTGCCTCTCCACTTCTTCTTCTCTAGCTTCCTTATGAGATTTCTTTCCTTCTCTTTTCAAGGGTCTCTCAAAAGTTTCTTCCTCTGAGGATCCAGAATTTTCCGGTAATCTCTTTTTTGTCATTTCTGCATATGAGGGTGAGGAGGAGGTTCCCAATGGAGAATCAGATTGGGATGCCTCTGCGTTGACTTTCTCATTTTCAAGGGGGAAGATCTGTTGCTCTACTTCCTCTACCGTTGTAACTGGAGTTTCTGGAGCTGAGTTGAGAATTTCAAATGTGTTTTTAGAAGCTTTTGTTTTTGAAGGGGCTGTACTCCCTTCCCCTTGGACCTTTTCTATGTTGGGAGTATCTTTCCCCAATGACACCCCTTTCCCTTTAATTCTACTACTTTTCTTTGGAGGGCCTGCTTTCTGAACCAATGTCCATTGTTCTCCTGTCGGATTCTCCCCGCCTTCCTCAGCCTTCATTTTGCAATGTCGTGCAAAGTGTATGTATCTGTGACAGTGTGATGCAGACCCCCCCTTCTATCCAAAGGGTTGCGCGACCTCCCGGTCTAGGATCAATCAAGAAACTGAGTCTGACTGACTCTTCGGCCCCTCAGGAACCTCAATTCCACTTAATAGGCCCTCTTTCCCTTAAAGCGCAGGTTATATGGAACCCGCGACTTTCTCCTTAACGCCTTTAAGCTTCTGCGTATTTAGGCGCTAGCTCTCCTGGTTAAGCCCCTCCCTTTATGTGACCAAGGTTGTTACCAGTCGCCTAGTCGAAAGGCACGTTGCGACTTCGCATATCGGGTCTTTGCATATGAGTCACTCCGACTCTCCTAACTTCCGAAATCCCGACAAGAGCCTAGCGCATGCTAGCCCCTCTATTTTCCTTCACCGATGTGACCCTTCGCTATGACCGTGGACTAATATTTCGAGCACTTCGCGATTTTGCGTTTCGCGAGTTCTTGTAACTCTACCTTTAACTTCTTTGAGTCACGAGTCAACGACATGCTGATCTCTTGCCACATGTCCTCCTTGACGATGGATAGTCTCGAGGGTTTCAGAATTTCGTGACCTTGTTCCTCCTGTGTACTTTCAAAGCTTTAAGGTTAGTGCACTTTACCTTGATCGAACGACTGAGATCTTTTTCTTGCGCTCGCTCCTCGTTTTTTGGGCGTTGATCGAATGATCCAAATCTTTTCCCTTGAGCTTACGCTTTCTTCTAACTTAGAAGATTTTCGAAAGATTTAAAGGCTTCGACCTTTATTCTTCCTGTGAGTCCGTTTCTTGGATCTCGTTCACACTTCTTGGAAAGTGCTACTCCTCCTGAGCTTGATTTCCTCAAAGATTTCGATCTCCCAAGCACTTCTTGCTTTTCTGAGAGATTCGTCAAACTCAGATCCAAAGATTCTTGAAAATAATTCTTTCCCGCCTTTCTGGTATTCCTCTGTTCTCGTCCTTCAACTTCTTTACGGAATCGCTTAGACTCTTCGTCGAATTCTAGACCTGTGCACTCTTTGCAATAGATCTTTACAGAAGATTTGAGTTCTTGCGACGACTGTGCACTTCTTGCAGCAGTCACTTTGCACTCCTTGCAAAGGAGATCTTACGCTATTTCTCCTAAGCTTTACGAGTCGAAACATACCTTGTCAACGCACTCCTTGTAGACTATGTGCACACCTTGCACCAACTCACGAAGAAAAGCGATTTAAATTTTTATGCAATCATTTCAAAGCTACTTACACTCGTAGCAAGATTCATTCATTCTTGAAAATATTAACGACAACAATAGGGAAATTGTAAACAATATTTACTCCATACATTTGATCAATTTTCCTTTGGTATCTTCATTCAAAATCAAGAAAATGGTTACAGCTAAAATCAAAGCAACAACTATTGTTCACAAATTCCTACTTGCTAATACTGCTCGTAACCCCTCTTTTGGGCGTACACAATATCTCTTTATACAAAAGAAACAAACTAACTGCTATCTAATTGTGGTTACATTGAGACTAGGGTTAAACTCCCAAGTCACGCGTGCTCATTTTGTCTCCACATGTGTGATATTTTCTCTTTTGTTTTCTACCAGCTTCAAAAGATTGCAGTACCAGCCAGCGTTCGAGATTCTGAATTGGTCCTTAGGCGCTGAGTTGTCCTGCCACGTATACTTGCTGACGATGCTCCTACATCACAGTGTCTACATTTAAATGGGAGTTGTTCATAGTCCAGTTCTTGGATATGAGACCAGTCAGGAACCTTTAATTGAATGCCTTCTGAGAGCCCAACTTCGAGGTCTACCTCGACGCATATTCTTGCGCAGGAGTACTGGTCCTTCCTCTCTGCTCTATCAATATATTTCTCGAGGGCGTTACCAATGGATTCTAGTGACTTCAGGTTCCAGTAGTGCAGAGGCAGATGGGGGGAGGCGCACCCAAACTGGTACCACTGACGACACATCTTGTGTCGGGTCGAAATCAGGTGTCCATTTGTTCAGGTACAAACCTCGGGGACCCATAAAATATGGTATGTTCCTAAAGATTATATTTCTATCTTTTGCGTTGTAAAAAACGAATGCGAGGAATCCCCTTCCTACAAGATGACTTATGATTCCTTCAGTAACTAGAGGACGCCAGTTCCTCCGTACCCACGTTTCCACTATTTTGGGGGATGGCCAAAGGCTAGTGAACTGTCCAATGAGTCCCCGTTTGGCTAAGTTTAAGGCATATCTGCATGGTTCTTCAACTGGAAGGTCAACTAAAGTGATGTTGTCCAGTTTTTTAACAAATTTCTGTTGTATTTCTGTCGCTAGGCATTTACCATTGGCCGCTACTAGCTTCCTGAAGGTTGTAATCTTAGGGGGAAGGGGGGGAGGGGCCTCTGGGCCCTCTCCTGAGGCCATGGCTGCGGAGGCTAGCTCCTGAAACAAAGAACGCACCAGGTCTGCATGCGACCTAGCCTCACCGTGCGTGCAGAGCTAAGATTGTGTGCTCCTGATTCCAACAGTATAACGTATATTTAAATACATCATTTTTGCAACATTACTTCTTAATTCAAATCCAAATGTGTTTGATTGAGGGATGTATATGCACAATCTTTCATAAAAATATAGTATAACGTATATTTAAATACATGATTTCTCAACATTACTTCTTAATTCAAATCCAAATGTGTTTGATTGTAATGAGTCAAGTGACGATGGTAGAGATGAGTGAAGTTCGACAATGTGAATATGAATAGTGAAGATGAGCTCCTACAACAGAGACGTTGTAAACCAAGTGTTTCATAATGCTTGTGAAAGTGAACATATCCATTTAGGTGATGAACATATAGATGGAAGTGTACCATACCAAGGCATTGCATCGTAGTATTTGACACACGATGCAAAAACACCTATTTTCTTAGTGCTGAATGAAACAAAGTGTTCTAAATTCATTATTGTTGGGATGATTTACCATTTAAAAGCAAAACATGGATGGTTAAATATGGGTTTTACATATTTTTCAAGGTATATATTTTTATGTATATTATAATATGACGTGTTTTGGTTTTCCAACTTTGTTAGATCCAACTAGTTGTATCAATTGGTACAATTAACTAGGTTAATACTTTACAACTTTGTGTGGGATAAGTTATTGCTATCGTATAATGTACATCGTCTTACATTTAAAGATGCAAGGAAATTGTTAAGTCATTTGGGTGTTGAAAACAAGTATATCATGCATGTAAGAAGGTTGTATTCTATACAAAGGATGATATAAAAATGAATCTATGTGTCCAACATGTTTTAGAAGTCATTGTTACTTTTATGTAAAGGGTTCAAATGTTCCATGGAGAGTGTTATGATGCTTGCCCATAATTCTAAGATTGGAATGCATGTTTTGTTGCAAATATTTCGCTAAACACATGGATTAACATGCAAAGAATGCAAGTGGTCTAGGAGTGTTGTGTATTTATGTTGATTATGAGGCAAAGAAGCACATATATAATACATGTCCTAAAAAAACTAAACATGGGTGTCGAAGATTAAGACTTGGCTTACTGATGGATGAAGTGGACCCATTCTCTTTCCAATCAACATAGTATACAATTTGGCTCTTTCCACTAATAAGTTATAATATCCCTCATTGGATGGTTGTGCAAAAGGAACATTTGGTGTTGTTTCTTATCATCCCTAGAAAACAACAAGTTAAATGCATGGGTGTTTGTTTGGAATCGTTGACAAAGGATATGTGGTGAGTGTGAAATGGCATTCAGGTGTATGTTATTCCTTGCCGTATACCTGAAAGGTGATTTAAGATGTATGGTGGAATTGCTTGGATAATTCATGACCATTGAGACCTCAGGGTATGTTAAAGATCAAGACAAAATGATTTTTCGGTTGTCCACAATAAGCCAAGGAAATTTGTTCAAGGTATTTAAAGATTTTTGTAAGTGTTTCTATGAGGGACATCTGATGTTTTTGCAAGAGAGACTATAATTTCGTCAATGAAGAGAATTTTAATAAACATGTCATGGTAAGATCACTTTCTCATAGCACGACACCAACAAGTTGGTGAAAACAATTATATTTTGCATGGACGAGGTTTGCGAGTAGTGCTTGAAAGATGACATTCCCACTCTCCATGATCTAGATGACATCAAAATTCCTCGGGATTGCATGGCAAAATGTATGAATAAGGCTTCTAGTTTCTATGTCAATCTCTTTATTGGAAAGCACTTGAATTGACACATTTATTTGACCCAATGCACAAGTTCAAGAATGCATGAGATTTTATTTAGAAGCATATCACTTTCATTGAAAAAGATATAAACACGCATATAAGAGATATGGTTTTATCAACAACGAAGATATATCTACAGGAGAAAGAAACAAGTAATGTAAATGGGCAAAACCATTATCCTAATGCACTATGTATATTGTCTAAGTATGACCTAGAACTTGTGAAGAAGGTGATTTGTACAATTCAAACACCAACGAGATATGATTCTTCATTGAGGAAATCATTTACTACCAATGGTTAATTGATGTGTCTCAAGTCATGCAATCACCATAATTTGTTAAAGGTCCATATCATTGGTGTGGTTGTGATATAAATTAGTCTAACATCATCTTTCTTGTTAATAAGTAGCTATGGGTGGAAACATCGATGGTTAGTACTAATGCACACATAGTCTGTAATGGTCAGTTCCATACCCATAAAGCAAAAACATAGTTTTTGGATCTAGTTTCATCGCTATGGCGTTGAAGGCTGCATTTTTACCCTCGATGGTGTTGTCATTAGACATTAGACTATCGAGTTGGACCATATTGAGAAAATACAAAGCTAGTAAGAACAAAATCCTTAATGCATGCAATATATGTCAAATGGGCATATCAATGCCAACTTTAACAACTTATGAACACCAATACAATATATCATAAACAAGATTCAACCCAAGAAGCAAAAACAATGTGCTCTAACAAGTAACTTCACACAAACATACCATTTTTTGTGTAGAAGAGGAATATAGAGTCAGATTAGTAGGAAAACACTTAAAATTCCACTAAAAACAAAGTAAACATACATTTCTCAGCTCTTAACCTCACAACAAAATGTATTTAAAACACATTTTCACTAAAAATTCATAACATCGACCATATACGAGGAAAAGACAGCTGCAAGCATAAACCATAGCCTAATAAATCAACATAGCCAAATCCAAGAAAAACCCTAGTGTAATAAATCAACACGACCAAATCTAAGAAAAACCCTAGGCAAGACAAACAACAGAAGTAAAAACATTTGTAGTATTTGAATGCTAAGTTGAAGGGAGAGGAGTTCCCAACAAGTGTTTTCGACCTAGATATCGCCTCGGTAAATGTGGATGCACGTGCACTCTCTCATCTTTGTAGGCAATGTTGATGTTTAGACAACATCGAGAAGACATTCTCTAAAGATAATAATTAATAATATAATTATTATTGATTATTAAATATAATATATAATAAGTAAATGATAATAATAAATAGTTATTGATTATTCAAGGGACGCATCCTTTCATGGATGGTCACCTTATGTTCCCTATATATGGAACACTCATTATTGTAATAATATATCAAATATCTCTCATATCTCATATGAATAAAAACCAACATGGTATAGACAACTGGTTGGATAACTGATGTATCTGATTAACATCAGACCAAATAATTGCTATGTAGTGAGTGCACTTAGCCAGTTTATAAGTCAGCTGAGATAGACACACTAGATTGCTGTGAAACATGTGTTGAGATACTTGCGAGGCACAGTTCGACATGGTCTGAGATATACTTCCAGTATTGATATGATATGGCAGGAATATATTGACTCTGATTGGGCAGGGAGTGCAGTGGAAAGAAAGTGCACCTTCAAGTATTGCTTCATTTTGGTATCTTCCATGGTTTCCTGGTGTAGCAGGAAACGAAATTTTGTGGCTTTGAGCACAACAGAAGCAGAGTACATTGAATTAAGTATGACAGTCCATGAAACAGTGTGGCTTCACAAGCTCCTTCCAGATTTATTTGAACATGTGCTGGATTCCACCATTATTCATTATGGTAACCAAAGTTGTGTGAAGATCTCTGATAATCCAATGTTTCATGAAAAATTGAACCACATTGAGATCAAGTACCATTACATTCGAGACATGGTGCAGAGGAAGGAAGTATTGGTGCAATACCTTCCTACAGATGAGGAGGTTGTTGATGTTCTTACCAAACCAAGACGAAGTTCAAGTATTTCCGTGACAGACTTGGCGTGGCAGAGAATGCCTCCCTCGCTGAGAGGGAGTGTTGATGTTTGCAGCTTCCTGAGACATTCTACAGATCGTACTACTCTGTGATTGAGTTGAGTTGATCTGTGATGACACTTATCCGAGAAGGGATAAGTGGGGCACTTATCCGAGAAGGGATAAGTGCGGTTGGGCTTATAACCCAACGTCCCATGTGGAGAGCACATGAGGACATGTTAAGGGAGTTGACCCTTGACGCCATACACTATGGAAGTTGACCCTAGTGTTTCTAGAGGGTGTAGCCTCTAGAAGTCCACATGGAGTGCCATGTGTGACATACTTTCTCCAGATCGTACTCTTCTATGAATTGAGTTGAGTTGATCTATGAGGACACTTATCCGAGAAGGGATAAGTGGGGCACTTATTCGAGAAGGGATAAGTGCGGTTGGGCTTATAACCCAACGTCCCTTGTGGAGAGTACACGAGGACACATCCCATGAGGACCCTAGTGTTTCTAGAAGGTGTAGCCTCTAGAAGTCCACATTGAGTGCCATGTGTGACAAACTTTCTCCAGATCGTACTCCTCTCTGAATTGAGTTGAGTTGATATGTGATGATACTTATTCAAGAAGGAATAAGTACATTTTGGCTTATAGCCCATTGTCCCATGTGGAGAGAACACGAGGACATGTCAAGGGAGTTGACCCTTGATGTCTCACACTATGGGGAGTTGACCCTAAGTGTTCCTAGAGGGAGTAGGCTCTAGAAGTCCACATGGGAGTGTTACGTGTGACAAATCTTTTACTACTATGGTGGTTTTGTACTACTGGCGGAGACTGCGTGTCTCTAGACAGTAGTTGTGTACTACTATGGAAAGATACCTCCCTAGCTAAGAGGGAGTGTTGATGTTTCAACATCGAGCATAACTTCTCCTATATTGGGCTGCAGACCAAGGGAGATAGGATACATTTATCACAAAGGTGCACTTGTGGTAAATGGGCCCAGACGTAGTCCTTCCTTGATCATGACAAGGAATAATATGGACTCGAGGTGCTTGAAGTGCTTTCCACGTGTCAGTTAGCATCAAGTCGACATTCACTCATAGGTGTGTGCCTGTGGTGAAAGATCCTAGTGTGGTCTTTGTCCTAGTCATGGTGATTTGACAAGGAATGATAAAGACTCAAGATTATATGCTATTACATGCGGAACCAAATGAGCCTAATCTTAGAAAGAGTTAATTGGCTTAGAGGGAGAGCCGCAGAAAGAGTTTTTCCTTGGTTCAGGAGGGAGAGAGATGTCTCCCAAGACTGACAGACAAGTGTCATGAGTCTAGGGTGAAGTTTGTATACTTCAAAGACAAGAGTGTTATGTTGCAGAATGTCTCCCTTGTTGAGAGGGAGTGTTGATGTTTAGACAACACGGGGAAGACATTCTCTAAAGATAATAATTAATAATATAATTATTATTGATTATTAAATATAGTATATAATAAGTAAATGACAATAATAAATAGTTATTGATTATTTAAGGGACGCATCCTTTCATGGATGGTCACCTTATGTTCCCTATATATGGAACACTCATTATTGTAATAATATATCGAATATCTCTCATATCTCATATGAATAAAAACCAATAGGCAACAGAGCTAAAAATAGAAAAAATAGTAACATTATAAAAACAATGGACATATCAAATGAAAAGAAGACGACATTTGCAAGGACGCCTCCTATAATACCACCATGGCTCTCATTACTATACTCATAATAACTTAACTCATCCTCCTTAACCTTGAGACTCCAATATTTTAACTTCTCGATCCACTCTATCCACTGAGCCTTTTGCAAAGGAATTAAATATTGGCGATGAAGCATTGATTTTCGAAAAGTGAGTGTGACATCATGCGTAGTAAGTTACATGACAACACCATATTATACAATTGTATACATTATAATTCAATGTCAACAAGGGAAAACCATAAAAAGTAACATCATATAAGGAGAAAATCATGGGTAGCTTGTTGCCAAACTCTTAAAATCTAAAAGTTGAGCAATTTGCTCCACATCAACATTGACGATCTCCTCTCCAAAACTGCTTTAAAAAACATTCAAATTAGACAAAACCATTTTAATTGAACATAAAAATTCCATGTTTAAAAATAATGTGGAATGAAATCCTAATAAATAAATATGATACTCTAATAAAATAACTCTTAATTGGCCCTGGAGTATGGCCTAAAACTGCTTCTGCTTAGCTAAGAGCTTGTCTTCTTCGAACGTAAGGAAACAGGTTAATGATCCAAGACTTAGAGGCATCTGACGGGAGTGAAAGTCTGCACCCTTATGGACCACCAATAGGTTATTTCAAGGGGCGTGGTTTTCCTTGAATAACGATGATGAGTCAGCCTACATTTGCGGATAGCAGTCAATGATCACAGTCCCCACTGCCATGCGCCCCACTTGTACATACGACATATAAAGGAAAATGAGCAAACATGCAACTTCCCTTTGCTTGTTTGACGAGCTTTATCCTCGACATCAAAACATCAAATTGCGAATGAAACGTCACATAAAGCATATTACACCGAAACCATACAAAATTTCGTTCATTAAGATAAAATTGAAATGGAAGTTTTGTGTATATTTTTATGAACGCAGCGTGAGAGTACCTAATACGATTCCTAAATTAGAACATCCTAAAGCGTCCAAAACATCGAACTCACCAACTCACCACCCACTAGCACACGAACCACTCCACCTCCAACTAGAGTGCTTAAACCCTAAAATCATAGACACGACAGTGGCAGGAGCACGCATAGATTCAAGGGTTTACCAGTTTATGGATGGAAAAATTCACCATTGAACAATACGACAGCTAAMGAAAAATAAACCGGCAAAAGTATTTGGAAACGCAGAAGAAGAAATTCGTAAAAAATGCTACGCAGAAACGTTCGGTTGAGACGTGAATATCTGTACCGCAAGAGCTTGGAGGGAAAGGAACGCTTGCTATATGAGAAAAAACGTAAAATTAGACAGGCATTGGAAGGTGACTTCTTCTTCTTCCCGTTTTCGCAAAATGTAAGTCCTCCGAGAATTCTATTAAGGGTTTCCCCGAGGGGGCTTGCTTTGAATTTGTTTGTAATTATTTGTGTACAGAAGGGAAGCCCGTACCTACTGAACTCAGGAACGAGGAAGAAGATTTGCGCAAGGAAATTGACCTCGAAGACGATCAAACAGCAGGTATTTGTGACGCTTTTTTTGCTTTCTTCCTTTTTCCATGGAAGATAGTAACTGTAGCCATGTTAAACCCGAGAAACCCCAGGTGATAGAGGCAAAGGCTTCTGATTTATTTTTGATGTTACGCCCTAGAAACCCCAAGTGATAATCCAGATATTTTTTATGTTAGGATTAATTTGTATCTGCTGGATTTTTGCCATCGCTTCTTACACGCTCTTCATAATTTGGTTAGGGTTTTTAAGTGAACGTTGTTCTGATAAGTGACTAATCCGTGCATTCTGGGATAGACTTTCAATTCCGCTGGGAATGTGGTCTTTCACAATACAAAGGCAATTTCTGTGGTCGTATACACTTCTACAGGTAAACTGACAGCCAAATTGCTGTCCTGCAAGCAAGTTGTGTGACTTGACATAATTGAATTCACGAACACTGCTTTGACGATTGGCATCAATTGTTATGTAAACTTATAACGACATTTTTTCGTTGAGCTTCAAGGGATTTAATTGATTTTCATTTTTTTCTTGGCGCCACATCTCTTCCTGCTAAACAATCATTGTTTGCTAGACAGAGAACGAACTTCCCAATATAAAAATCCCTCATCTCGTTGTGTGCATACTGTCTGGTTCAAATAACATCCATCTCAATGTTTAATCATTGGTAGCATGTTGGAAGGCAACTTGCTTCTGTTGCTTGGCTAAATAGTTTTCCAAAAGGATTTTATGTTCAATCGTTGTGAAATCTTGAAAGGCATCAAAGTGATTTCTCACTGTCGTAGTATGAAAAGGCTGCAAAAGCCAGGAAAAATTGGACAGGATAAGTCCAGTCTCAATTTTCTTTTCTTCTTAATGTCTACAGAAGAAGCCTTTTTTAATGGTTTCGAATGTGACCTGGTAGTTGCCAACTATGGGTCAGTTCCTGCAACATCAGTCCATTTGCAGATTTTAATGCTATCTAATAAGCTGGTGACTTTTTGTAACCAGGAATTTATTAGATAAGATAAGATAATTTTATTTATGTCCAACGAATGACCACAAAAGTAGGTCAATGGGACTGTAGGCCACAACAAGTATGAGTACAATGTGGGAGTGCAAGTGCAGCTCCTAGAAAATGTCGAAAATAGCATAAAGAAAGAAACAAACAAAAGAAACATACAGTATTATGGTCTTAGAATGTAAATGACCATGACAAAAGTACAGTGTTCCAAAATATAACTGAGTGAGTATGTCCAAGCGAGGTCTAACGATGGGACTATCAATGTCTCCTGGATCCGATGGCCGAGGGCGAGGGGGGCAAACTGGGCACTGTCTCGCTGTTGGAGTCCTTAGAAACAATCGTGGGGTCCGATTGTATGATCCTGGGGGGATGTAGGAGCCGGGGATACTCCTAGCATCTGAGGCCGAAGGAAAGAAACTCTGGATAGATCTCTGACATCTCCTCTGAATCTGGAAGGTAGTCTGATGGATGGGAGGTGCTATGCATTGGATTTGTTTGGAGCTAATCTCTCTAACTCTCTGAGTGTGTATGGACTGGTGTATAGTTCGGCACCTTCGAACTGGTCTCGATGATAATGATCTGTCTCCTAGAGGGGGAGGCCGAGGAGAAACATGAGGTCTCACCAATCTATTGTCTGGTGCACTCTGGGACTCTGCATGCTACTTGTTGCTCCGATATGATGGATCAACATGAAAGTATGAAGTGATCGCCCTGGTCATCCCAAGGCAGGGTATGTTGTGCAAGAACTGAGATCTATGGCTGAAGATCTCCTCGATGAAGAGGTCTAGGCATCTTTGGTCCTGATACTGGAAAAAAGTAGAGAGGGAGCCCCCCTAGTCCCTATAGAGGCAATGGTAGCATCCTCTGATCTCATAGTATATAGGGCATTTAAAGATGAGGTGCATATCTATCTTTGGCTCTTGTAAGTGGTACAACTGACAGATCTTGTCAGACCGTGGTATATGGTGGTCCATCTCAGTTGTCCCAAAGGGATCCTGAGTAAGTGCATCCAATGCTTGTCTGTATAATGGGGGTGGACGAGGATGCCATTCCGCAGCTCCAAAAAGTTCTCTAGATAGAAGGACATCTTTGGGCTCAGGCTCGTCGGAGGTGAGATCCAAGTGACCTGGATGTAAAGTCTGTAGATGTCCTCTCGAATGGCCTAATTCAATACCTGTCTAGTCAGCAAGAGATGGTGCGATGCAACAAGGGGGGAATTGAAAGGGGGAAGGTGCTCTAGGGAGATAGTCATCAACTGGAGAAGCCGAGACACCTTTGAGAACCAACCAAGTGCACGGCCCGAGGGGGAATCTAAAGCAAGAGCCTTCGAATAGCAGAGAATGAGATAGGGGTATCACTCTCTCCTTATGGTAGTGTCTCTGAAAGATTTGACTCTATGAAGGAAAGATACCAAATGGAAAATGACCTCGAGGGGAAATTGGCTGACACTGAACTTTGCCTGAATAATGGGCTGCGGAACTGTCCATTTGTAGCAGATGATACTCTTGAGAAGTAGGGTTTGGACTCTCTCTAACCTGGCCCAATCTGTCAGTAACAAGCTCGGTCCCCAAATCTTGGAGCCATAGATAACCGTGGGTCTGATAATCGCCTCATGAGGTAGATTTTAGACGAGATATCTTTAAACTGACCTAGGAAGCGCTACCTCTTGATGAGGGCTAGGGAACTGTACCCTTTACTGAGCCGAGGCTGAAGGGCCCACGACATACTGTAACAAGGCCTCGTGAATTGTACTCCCAGGTAAGTGTAGGTAGTGGTTATCTCAATCTTTGCCCCCCGGTAGTAGAAATGTAAGTTTGTAAGAGAGCTCTTCGATGCATTGAAGATCAAAACATTGGTTTTAGCCAAGTTGACCGTTAGTTGTTGAAGGTCACAGAAGTTGGCTAGTGCATTGATCTGTCTCTGCAAGCCCTTGGGAGTAGAAGCCAACAAGACCAAGTCATCAACGAATAAGAGCAAGGAAATCAACACTTGATGTAGCCCCTCCTGAATATGCTCATGGAGGAAGGACTCCAGCTCATCAATATAAATCCTGAAGAGGGTGGGCGAGAGGGGCGCCCTTGTTTACCCTGATGGTACTCTGAATGAAGTCGGAGAGGTTGTGTACCATCCTGAAGTGTCCCGAAAATGACTCATACAGCATCATGATGGCTACCAGGAGGGTCTCAGATATGCCAATGTCGCGAAGCCTCTAGAACAATGCCTCCCTTGGAACTGTGTCAAATGCTTTCCGAAAGTCTAGAAAGCGCAACTGTAAACTTTCAAAGAGCGATGACTAGCCTCCTCAATAATGGCTCATAGTGTGAAGATGTGATCAGTCATTTGGTAGTCTGGGCGGAAACTTGCTTGCCCTCTAGCTCTAAGATGACGCTTCTCTAGCTCCTTAGAGAGCCATTGGTGTAAGACTATGGCATAAAGCGTGGAGGATGTGTGACCCACCATTATATTCCTATAGTTGTTTGGATCAGAACTGCTCCCCGATTTGTGGATCAAATGAATAATCTGTCATGTCCAGGAGGGGAGAAACCTTGGACATACCACCTGGTTAAATAAATCAACAATATAAGACTCAAGAGACCGGACACCATGTTTAAGGAATTCAGCCTGAAGACCTTCCTCATCTGCTGCTCTGTTGGACCTTGGTACTCATAGCTGTGACTGCTCTCCTAATGTCTCGCTCAGAGAAGAGGTGGCATAAGGAGGGGGAGGAGGAGATACAGGTGGGGGGTTGTCCATGTTAGATTTCGAAGTGCACCCAGACTCGGTGCACACACACATCAGGTTTAGTCTAGGTTCTCCACAACACATACAGAAATCACACATTCTGAACTGTGAACATAAACATACTGAGATGCCTAACAACTTAGCACAGCGGAAAAGTAAAACCAACAATTGAATCATACACAAGTACACCGGAATTTAATGCCTAAATCACTTGTTCTTAAACCCAGAACAATGGCCTCCTGTACCAGGGAAAATGGTCCAATTTACTTACACAGTAAAGATTCCAAAACAAGGGAAATCATAAACTCAGAAAACCCCTACTCACTGCTGATGAAACCCTCCCGGTTTCCTTGCTGCTGAACTGAGGCTGAGGGTTAGGGTATCCACTGCCACTCCAAACCCTCCACTGCCTCTGCAACTTTGCACCAGTCCTATGGCACCTTACTTTCCTCTGCTTGCTGGTTACTTGAGCAGGTTTCTTCTGTTCCCTTTACCAGCCCTCAACTGTCCCAAACTGCTGACTATATCAGCCCTAAGAGAAGCCCCAAAACCTGCTGTTATGTTGGCTGTAACAGCCCTAAGAGCAGCCCTCAAAACTGCTGCTTGGGTGGCTGTAACAGCCCCTCAAAGCTGCCCAGAAACTGCTGCTATCCACCTGCTGCTGGATTGGCTATAACAGCCCTCAGTGGCTGTCCCAAAACTGCCCCAGAATCTGCCCCTAGACTGCCGTACCAGCTCTCAAGGGCTGTGGCTGTTCTGCACCACCTGTGACAGCCACTAGCACTGCCCAGCAGACCTGCGGTTACCCTTCTCCAGCAGACCGAGCCTCCAAGGCATCTGTAGCTGCCTTCCTTTGCTGGCCGAGCCTTCCAGAACAGTCCTAAGACTGAGCTGCTGCCTTTCTCCACTGGGCCGAGCCTCCTCTTCGCCAGCGACTGGCCTAAACTAGCAGGCTGAGCCTCCTCTAGGCTGCGGCTGCCTGCCTCCTTGCAGGCTGAGCCCTCTAACTGCCTGTGGCTGCCTCAGACTTGTAGGCTGAGCCTCTCCTAGGCTGCAGCTACCTTTTCCCTGCCCAGAACACTTCCAAAACTGCAGATCTGAGGCCCTACTCGGCCTACTCCATGCCTGGCCAAGGTCACCAAGACTCCTCCTCACCAAGAATGAATCTCTCATTCACCTTGGTCTCCTTTTATACAACTCAAAAAGGTATGTTAGAAGCCTCAAGTCAACTCAACATTAAATTAGACTTGTTTATCCTCCCATGTGGGTGTGAAGCCCCAACACAAGCCCCCAAAGCCCATCAACAAGCCCATGAGGCCTCAAGCTCCAATCAAAGGGGGTTTTCACCAAAACGATAGTGCAATGTGGGTGCCAACGAAGATTCTCACATGCCTGACACCAAGGCCATGTGAGAATACATGCCCGAAGCTACAAAACATCAACAGTCCAGGAATGTCGTAAAGGGAGGTGGTATGGGTCCTGGGATAACATGGCCTGGGGGTTAAGGTCAGGCAGGGCCGTTTGGTGTCTAGGGAAAAGGGCATGCTAGAAGGCTTTCGGGGAGTGGCTGAAGGCCTCACGAAGTTCCAGGCTCCTTCAGGAGAGAAACGTTCACTTTTTACGGCGAAGGAGTTGACAGAATGTCTTGCAGAGGCGAGGGGAGGAAGATGGGTCATGTGTGAGGGTGAGACGGAGCTGCTTGTGGAGGGATTTGCTTTCATAGTTGAACCAATGGTTCATGGGGCAGGAGCCAGGGTTAGGCTTGTGGGTGTTTTGACGAATAGAATGGGGCTAGGAATCAAGGGCTGCCTCCACGAGGACCATGGAAAGTATCTCATATTTGGCTGTGGTGGTGTCCAGTGATCGAAAGTGGGAGATGCGGGGGAGCAACTCCTTAATGCGGGTGGTGTAGGAGTCTGCATAGTCTATATCAAAGAGGAAGTTGGTGCAGGGGTGGCGAGGTGGGCTGGAGGGTGGGGGCAGGTGGGGGATAAAGAGAGGGAACAATAATGACATAACTACATAAAACAGTTACTCAATAGCCATGCCAGTGACTTGAATACTGCTCTTCTTAAAACCTTTTCCCTTCACTGTATTACCAAATGTCATTCCACAGATACAATATAAGATCTAACTCATTTTTTATGTGATGTTTGATGCAATATATGCAAATTTGGTATAGATATCTTTCAGTCAGTCTCAGTTTGTTCTACTGAGTGCTTTTTCTTTTTGCAATGTATGTGACAGTATTAAAAACCCACATTGATGATGAATATGCAAATGCGGCGGGAAATGATCCAAAAATTCTGTTAACTACTTCCCGTAGTCCAAGCAGCCGCCTAACACAGTTTGTAAAGGTTTGCAATTTCTACTTGAAGTTATGTTTGTTTTTAGTATTAAACGTTATGGCCGAGCTCTAAAATGCAAGGTTGGTATTTATTAAGTCCTCTTCTATTACAGGAACTGAAATTTGTATTTCCTAATGCACAAAGGATCAACCGTGGTGGTCAGGTTAGTTGCATGATAATCGAGTATGTTTCAGTAATATTTTAAAATAAGATTATTTTCATGTCTTGTACATCACATTTGTTCTTTATATTAGTCATTCTTCTATGAAAATTTATGCCACAAATGAGCATTTTGTCCAGTAAATTCCCTCCTGTTTATGACATATAAGAAAAGAGTTTATGTTTTTCTATCACATTAAGCAAAAGCACAAGTTGAGCAGTTAGCGGATAAAACATCTGGTTATATCATTGAGTGAGTTTTATTGTATGCCAAGCATACCGATTATAATTCTGAGGCATAGATTAGTGTGCTGCTTTATCTGTAGAATGCAATGAAAATATCTGAAATTTATATCAGTGATATTCCTATAGATTATAATTTCAAAACTTCAGATCTCAAGGTTCATCATTCACCTTATTTTTGGGACAGCTTGAGTGGGCTGAACAGTTAAGAAAACATGTTTCCTCCTTGGAGGTCACAGATTCAAATTGGCAGGGGGTTATGGTATGCACACCTCTGTTTAGATTATGGTTTATCTTTATAAGAGGCCATGTGCCGACCCTCTACTTTGATGTATTCTTCTATTTTTGACTAGGTTGCCCTAGTCATCCTCTTGGGGCTACCACCCTAAACCCTAAAGGAGGTGTATAAATAAGGCACTTCTCATTTGTAATTCATTCACTGAAGTTATTATTTGATAAAGGCCTAAGGGCAATCTTCCTTTAGTGCACTTCTCTTGTTCATGTGCTTGGGTAATATAGTGGTCTCTCATGTCCTTCATTTAAGTGCCGTTTCATTTCTGCTGTATTTTTGGCTTGGCTGGATTAAGGTTTATTGGAGATTTCACCATAGATTTGACTATCTTATGAGCCCAACGCGGTATTAGAGCCAGTATGGATTTTTTTTTCTCCATCCAGCATTGTTTTAGGTCTGAAACTAGGGTTTCCACCACTGTTTTAGGGCTGTTTCAGGTCTGAAACTAGTGTTTTGGCACTCCTTTTTCAGACAGCAAACAGGTTTCTAGGGTTTTTACCTTTCTTTTACCAGTGCCTCCATTCTTTGGCATTCTTTTGGTCTTTTTAGTGGATTTAATGGGAGTTTCTTGCATATCTGTGCCCTTGTCTAGGGTAGTGCCCTCCTCTTTCTCTCTTTTCAGCTAAAATACTGCAGATTTTTTGTGGCTGTGCAGGTATCTTGTGCACTTATGGATGGAAAATGTTTTTTTTTTCCGTATTAGTGGGGCCAACTACAATATTTGGGCCTATTAAACGACAGACCTTCTTTGCAGCAAAGTTTTATGGATGTATTTGCAAAAACCCTTTCCCTCCCCAGATGTAGACACCTATGACCTAGGTTGCTTGAACAGGATGAAGCACTTGGATTGATTACCCTATCTGGAGCTGGATCTTGTCCATCATACCAAGAATAAAAAAAGTGCAAAGCAGATTTGGGATACTTTTCACACCTAATTTGGCTCAGTGAACACTACTCAACGTTGGTTGAATTGAAACTGAGCTCTCCAATATCAAGATGGCTAACTTTGCTACTGTCGAATAGTACATTGTAAGGTTTATGAACCTAAAAACTGACATTATCTTATCCGGTGGCATAGAAAAATCTGATTCAGTGTATGTAAGTATTGTTCTGAATAATCTTTCTTGCATTAAAAATTTTGCTATTATTTTCTACAACATTCCTCTCTCTATCAGGGCAGCTGTTTCTCCCCCTCTAGAAGATATTTTTTCAAACCTTATCCAACCCTAAGTCACCTTGTGGAATTTAGGAGACCTACCCCCTTGTGATCAAGCCCATTCTAAGGCTACCTGATCCTCATATACCTATGAATCTACATGGGAAACTCCAAAATCCTCTAAGAAGAGGATGGTGTGCTCTTATAGCCATAAGGATGGACATTTCTTCAAAACTTGTCTTCTCTATCTTTCAAAAGATTGAAGTTATTGCGAGGCAAGCAAATGGCAATAATGACCTCTTTGAAGACACAACTGGTACTTCTAACACTGCACATCTAGCTGTGCAGTCTGCTCTATGGTCTTCTACTTCTTCATGGGAATGGATCACAAATTATGGGGCAACTAGACATATAATGAAGCACAAGCTCCTGCGCTTCCACTACAATGATTAACATAAAGGTGAACAAGTAACTATCAGTGATGCACTGTTGTGATTGATGATGCTAAGTATGGGGATGTTCTTCGTGTTCCCAAAGGGACCAATTCTTCTATCTATTTATCGTGTCACACACATCAATAAAAGGGTGGAATTTTGGTCAGACAGATGGATTGTTAAAGACATAAATGATAGGTTCAAAGTTGTTGCTTTCGGATATTGTGATGAATCTGAATGTATGTACAAGTTGGGAAAGTCTTTTTCACCTCCAACTTCGATTAAATTTATGGCAATGGTGGCCAATGTAGATGATGATGGTAAGCTATGGCACTTTGGTCTGTGTTACACCAATTATGAATTCTCGAGAGTCGAGACACATGAGTCTTCTTTGTCTCACTGAAGGTCTTCCATAGATAAACCCTCCTAGTGGTGTTCGTTGTTAAATTTTAAGCTTGATTTAATTAGATCTGTTCTTTATCTTCTTTTTCAACACATTCAATATTAGATCCACAATATACTGAATAGATAAGTGCAGCAAATTAACAAGATTACCCAAGAACACAGATATTTACCCCGGGGAAACCCAATGAGGGAGAAAACCCCAGCGAAGATCTTCCTCTTATTACTGAATAAGCTTGCAGGTTACAAAACCCTTGACAGGGTGCTACAGTACATCAAGAGAGAGGACAGCTAGAGACAAATTTACTTGTGCTGCTGTAGATCTTGGAGAAAACTTACAGATCTGAATATAGGATGACTTGTAGAACCTCAAGGATAAAAAATGCTGAGCAAAACGTGGCCTGAAACTCCTAGATCTGAGTTGGCCGAATTTCTGCAGTCCTAGGGCGATCTTGCAGCCCTGAAATAAACACTTATAACAGCAGATCTGAGGCTGCAAATGGAGGGCGCTCAATGTAGTTAGATGCTCCTTTCAGAGGGCTAGCAGATCCCACTTAACGCTGGAGAAAAAACTGCCTTTAACCCTTGCAACGAATCCTTTAAAATCTCTGTTGCAGATCTGGTTTCTACAGAACTGGGCCGACTTCTTCTTGTTGCTATACCTGAGCAATGAAAGGGATATCTTCAGAGCGTTCTGTAGAAATATATGTTCTAGGACAAGAGCTTTCTAATGGTGTTTGAATCAGATCAAAATATTTTCTGTAGCCTGAGATATGAGCAAAAGAACCAGGTCGTTAATCACTTAGATCAGTGCTGCAATACTGCAGATCTGAATTGATATGTTGAGCGTATGGGCTTCATGTCCTTTTAATGGTTTGCTCCAGCCTTCTAGAAGTCTCTTGATCTTATCCTTTCGTTGGGCTAGGTCATCCTTCTAGAAGCATCCATCCTTATCTCTCAATTAGATCTGGTCAAGGCTTCTAGAAACCCCAAGGGTCATGATTTAATGTCACTTTAATAACATAATTTTACAACTTAGACTTTTAGCCATTTAATTCTTCATTAACTTTATAACCTTAGTCATTAAGACTAATTACATCATTAGCAAGCACATCTTGTCCTTCTCTCTTTTTGCATGGTCCACACCTACTCTTAACTGCTTTATTACATCAATAGAGGAAGATCTTTATATACCATGTGGTCATTTGACTCTTGGTCACTTGCTAAGAGTGGCTAGCTCCTAGAAGATCACAACATGGACTAGGAGGTCATCCCCCATACCAATCTAGCTCACAAGACTTGTACGTTCGTTCGTCTTGGCTCTTGCTAAACTCTACCTTGAATTTTGCATTAAGCTCACAAGGTTTGACTACCTTGGCTTTTGCACTAGGCTCACAAGGTTTGACTACCTTGGCTTTTGCACTGGGCTCACAAGGTTTTATGCATGCATCTCCTTCGTCCAGACTCTTGTCTTGGCTCACAAGGTTTGTACATTCACCTTGACTCTTGCCATGACTCACAAGACTGGTTGATTCTCCAAATCTCCCTCGCTAGCCTCATGGTGGCCCACTGCCTCTCATTGGAGAATGTCTCCTGATGCTGCTATTTTCAACATTCGTGAGGGATGTGTGATGGGTAAACGTCACCGAGAGTCCTTTCTAAATGACAACTCAAAGTGTACTTCTTAACTCCTTGAATTAGTTCACAGTGATATTTGTGGTCCCATGGCCATGTCTTCTCTTGGGGGAGCCAAGTACTTCCTCACTTTTATGGATGATTATTCTCGTTTTCTATACAATTAAATGCAAGGATGAGGTGTGTGGCAAATTCTTGAAATTCAAAACTCTTGTTGAAGCTCAATGCAAATAGAAGATCAGGTTTCCTCAGACTGATGGGGGAGGCAAGTATATTGGTAATGCTTTCTTATAGTTTCTCCTCTCTCATGGCATTTCTTGACAGAACTCTGTTCTTTTTACTCTTGAGCAAAATGGAGCAGTTGAGCGTAAGAATATGGCAGTCATGGAAATGGCCTGTTGTATGCATTATTCTTAGAATATGAAGTTGTCTTTTTGGGGAGAGGTCATTGTTTGTGCGACATACATCATCAATCACTTCCCTGCACCTGCGATCACTAGAATGACTCCTTATGAGTAGTTGCATAGGTAGAAGCCTTCTATCCCACAATTCTATATCTTTGGATCAGGTGTGTGGGTCCAACTACCTCATCAAAGGTGAGATATATTACTTGTCCTTTACGTCCTTGCAGGACTTTGGTTGGCTACAATGAGACTTTTGAGGGGTATTGTCTCTATGACCCCATCTCTCACCAGGTGATACGTTGGGATGGTATCTTCGATGAACCTTTTCCTCATGGTCTATTAGGATCTCTTTCGTCACTTCTTGCCAGTGATCATTTTAGTGATGGTTCTTCACATGTATCCATGGATAATGTCTCTTCTCTCCTTGTTGGGTCAGTTGTTGATGATTCCTAGCTAGTTGTAGTGGACCTTTACTCATCCTCATCTAATGTTGGTCCACCTTTATGTACGCCTTTGAGTACTTTATCTACAATTGCGGGATAGTTTGTTGGGACCCCTTCTTCCTTTGGTCCCTCCTCTCTCTCTCTCTCTCTCAGAGGTATCTTCCAGTGCTCTATTCTCAAATGAGGTTACTACCACCTGTTCATCAAAAATTGGTCACCTATATTTTCCTGCTCTTGGAATTAAAAATAAATGATAATAGAAGAAGAAAATTTTTGAACAATTATAAGTTCATTGCATTTCCCTCAGTGTTAGCTTTGTCAGGCATTTTTCGGATTCAAAATCCGAGTTCGTATGCCCAAGATATCCAAGTTTTAGTCAAACCGGGAAAAAAAAAAACGCTTCTTCAATATGTGGCAAAGCTAATTTTTCTTTGAATTAAGAATTCTTGGAACCATGATCATTCTCATGGAACCACGTCGTGTCTTGGAACCATGTATAATTTTTCGGAACCATGTTCATCTCTTGGAACC
Organism: Picea mariana; assembly: GCA_032191745.1. Lineage (NCBI taxonomy): Eukaryota > Viridiplantae > Streptophyta > Pinopsida > Pinales > Pinaceae > Picea > Picea mariana. The sequence continues at coordinate 230,361 of JASDQU010106441.1, forward strand.
ATTCATTTCTTGGATCATCTCTTGGTACACATCATTCCACACTTAGTTTATTTATATTACTCTTCCCCTCTTCTCACACTTAAATTTTTTCTTGAATCTCCTCTCTTCTCCATACTTAGAATATTTTCGAAATTATTCACTCTCCCATTTCCCCTCTCTTACATTCTCCATAGTTAGAATTTTTGTTGAAAAATCTTTCTCTTCTCATAACTTCCTTCTCCCCTCTTAACCTCCTAACACTTAGTTTATTTTATGTTTTCATCTTCTCTCACCTTCCCTCACCCCTCCTTATCTCTCCTTATCTCTCCTTTATCAGGTTCATACCTCCACAGATTCATATCCCACACCCCCCTCACCTTCGAACCCGCTTCTCTCTACTCTCTCCCTATCTCTCCACTCCCCTCCTTCCTTCCTCATTATCATCGCGGGTTCACTCAACGAAGGGTTCATCCCATTTCCCTCCCTCACCTCCTTGAACCCGCCATACTCCTCCATACCCACCTTCCTCCCTTCACCTCTCGTCCACTTCTTCACTCACTTAACCAAAGTTTCTTACATTATATCCTGAACCAATGAAATAATTCCACTTGGCAACCAACCATTCATCACATGGCAACTCTATTATCCAATTCAAAGATGACACATGCCAACAAACTATTGGTGACGCATGGCATCAAACTACTGTTGACACATGGCAATGAATAACCTCATGACATGTTGTGATGATGTGGAGGTTGACTCATCGCTGACTCATCACCATTGGGTGTTGACTGGGCATAGGTGGAGGATGACTTGGCAGTCAAAATATTTAATTATTTAACTAATTTTCTAAGGGGTCGAATCTCCTAGTCTATATAGTTTCTTCATGCTCCACATGTAAAGCATGATACACTTTTCATTATATACATTAAAGTTCCAAAAACTCCCATGGATGTGGGATATTCATTTTATGAAGAAAAGTCGATTTTTTAAAGAAAAGGGGGAAATTGAAATCCAGGGCCCAGATTGCCCCATGAAAACTGATCGACGACTTATGAGTCTTGATGTTCCGACAGTCATATCTTGAGATCTGGGAGTCGGATTTGGGAAAACTTTACCTCATTGGAAAGGTAATTCGACGAGGAAGATGATGGAATAGGTTTCAAGGGCTGAAATTGGTCATATTTTTCTTAGAAATTGAAAGAACAGTCTACAATATTTTTATGAAGTGCTCATAAATCTGCTTGGTTCCACGACTTCAAGAGCTCATATCGTGAGATCCAGAAATTGAAATCGTGCCCAGGAGGACTCGTTGGAAAGCTAAGACGATGAAGATCACATCTGAAATGATTTCCATGACTGAAAAGTTAAATATCTTGTCCAAGAAATTAAATTACAATCCTCTCTTTTAAAAGGCAGTTAATTAAAATTTTCAAAAATAAAAGTTTATTTAAAAAGCTTTTATGAAAGACGAAAAAGGCCCACTTCAAGATGCGGATGTTAATGATGTAAATTAATGAAAGAGACTTTATTGAGACATTAATTAAAGTGATTTTTCCAAGGAAGAAAAAACCCTAACTACTTAGGAAGTTGAAGAATTGGTTTTAAAAAGCAAGAAAAGGGCTTCATCAAACGAGGTTAGGGACAGAGACAGAAGTTGCATTATCGGAGCAGAAGATCAGAATAGAAGGGTCCAACCATCAAATGCAGCCAAGCTTCTGATCAACAAACAAAGATCTCCATCTTCTCCATTCTTCTTTTCTTCTACACCACTTTCTCAAGGCTTTTTGTTCATATTTCTGGACTGAACATAAGGTTGAGTTCTTGAGTGTTTCTCCTGTAATCTTCGAAGACTTTTCTTATATGATCATGGAGTATTTACAGGCATGTATGTGATTGCTAAATAGATTTTGTGTATTGTTGAATATCTTTCATGAATAAAACTCCACAAAGAACTATTTTGAGGCATTGCCCTAATGATTTCTCAGATCTTGGGAATTCCGAGTGTGAGATTTTTGGAGTTTGCCTATCAAATTCTTTTAGTATTAAATGCAAAACTTTTTTTAAGTTCTTTGAGATGATCAAAACTATTCTCTCCTTTTTCTCGTGAGAAGATATTGATGTATTCATTATTTGTATGTGATTAAGAGGGTTATATATATGATGCTGAGGACACAGATATTCTGATATTGAAGCCTTCCTTCAATCTAACTATTGATAAAAGACTTCTTGTTGCACATAAAGATCAGATCAGGTTGTTAAAGAACTATTTCATATATATAAAACAATAAAGATTTGGGGTTTGTTGTCTAGCATTCTCCCTAATCCAAGATGTTCAAAGATATATATTTCAGCCAAAGAGGAGTACCACCTCTATAAAAATGCAGGGGGATTCATATCTTCATGAGGTTTTTGTTTCGATCTTAACCGATTCGAACATCAACACCACCCTAGATCTATAGCCTAGTGATGCTTAGTTCAATGACGACACTTTCCACTTGGATGCACAACTATTTGATGATCCTACTCATTCATTATTCTTGTCTCTACCTAAGTTTGCTGTTGCTACTCTCCTCGATTCTGCCAATTTTCTTGCAAGTCCTTCCACAATGGCTAGAGTCACCCCCAGTGTGGGCCCTTTTTTCAGTTGGCCTTCCTCTCCTTGACAAATACTAGTTTGCTTCGCTAAATGATTTTTGTAGTACAGTCAATCCCAATGACGATCATGGAGGTTTTCTCCATGAGTAGTATGGATTTTGATGATCCCCATCTCAACATTATCGGGGGGTATCGTAATGCATATTGTGATGACTTGTGGATGTAATGCCTTATGTGGTCCCTTGTTCAGCTTAAGGGGGGGGGGTGTTGAGGTTATGGTTAATATTCACTTGAGACCATGTGCCAATCTGCTTTGATGTATTGGTGGCATTATAGAGCCTACATACGGGAAATTAACTCACTCTATTGTATTTTTCTATATTTGACTAAGTCAACCTAGTCACCCTCTTGGGGCTAGCGCCCTAAACCCTAAAGGAGGTGTATAAATAACACACACTCGTCATTTGTAATTGATTCACTCTAGTTATACTATGATAAAGCCTAAAGGCCTAAGGATGATCTTCCTCTAGTGTGCTTGCACACTCCTCATCTGTAATTCATTCACTCAAGTTATAATACAATAAATGCCCGAGGACAATCTTTTTTAAGTGCGCTTCTCTTGTTCATGTGCTTGGGTATTACAACGATTTCTCTTGTTTTCATCATTTGCCGTTTCATTTGTGCAGTGTTTTTCACTTAGCTGGATTAGGGTTTATTGAAGATTTCACTGTAGATCCACTATCTTATGATCTCAACAATCTTCACAGTCTAAGCAGTCAATTTGCTAGGTGGAGGAGGTCCCTTGTCCCACAAACAAGGGTGGTCTCATATGTCAATTTGGTGCCTGGCTAGGCTGTGACCTTAAATTAGATATTATCATCATTATTAATATGTTGGATACCCACCATAGGAGGCCTTTGGGAAATCTGAAATATGTTTTTTGGGACTATCAGCAGATACAACAGGACTAACGAGTGGCCTTTGGGAAATTTGAACTATGTTTTTTTTGGACTATCAGCAGATACAATAGGACTGATGAGTGGCCTTTGGGAAATCTGAAATATGTTCTTTTGTGACTATCATTAGATACAACAGGACTGATGACTGATCACTCTACCTAGATTCTCAGGATATCACATTTTATTATCTTCCATTCCTTTAATTATCATTCTTAATTTTTGCAATGTTCTGCATTCCCCAACTCACTTTTGTTTCCTTACATTTGTGCCCTATTCATGCATTCCTGGTATTTTTGAAGAACTCTAAAATCATAGATATAACAACAACAGACACCATCTTTTTGAATATAGAACTAAACATCGGCAATTGGTAGTTTGGGTCTTCTTAAAGATTGATTTGCATGCAAATAATGGAAATTCTATCTTGGTAGCATGGACGTTCTTGAGTTTCATCGTACAGTAACTCCATAGGTCATTTCTAGGTTAAAATTGTAGGGGATTGAAAATGGACTGACAACAAATGATAAAAGGAGTTGCTATAATCTATTGAATGTTCTTTTCAAAATTATCTCCTTCACGCCTTGTTTGTTTCGTGGTTAAAACTAGAAAGACGAAGAAACTTTTTATAAATTACGATATCTATTATTACATAACACCAAATAGCATTCTCAGTGGGAAAGATTGTTAAGTATATAGTGAGGAACAGTTTTCTTATCACAAGAAAAAGTGAAAATCGTAAGCTGCCTCAATGAGAGATTAAGTTCCTGCCATTGATCTAGTAAAAGATCTAATGGCTGGGATCTCATGTGGATAGGGACCCACATCATCCCTAAGTGAAGTAAAAGGTAAGTCGACCTAGAGCCTTGTAGAGTGCATGAAGATGGCGGCTGTAGAAGCTCGATGATGAAGAGGAGACAAGCTAACCCGGCCTGGTGTATCCCGTATCAACTATGGTTGATAAGTAAGGAGCATGGGCTCACATCTGCAGAGAGTTAAAGGCCGAGATAGGGCCACTGTTATTGTATGTATGCAGAGATTGTGTGAGAGGGGCCGAGCTAGGGCCATTGTAACCTGAGACGAGTAGAGCCTGACCTATACCTGTGCAGTACCAGTCCGTAAAAGCTACAGGAGTACGGATTCGTATGATATCTGTCAAGGGCTGTAAGAATATCAGATGTATTTTGTATTTCTTGTTCAGTATATTAAAGCTCTTTCTCATCTATCTTTTGCTTTGTATATGAAGAGAGTAGCTGTTCCGTTTCATATATTGCATGTATGTTATCCTCTTTAGTTCTACAAGATTTGGCTTCCCTGTTTCAAGTTGATCAAGATTTGAATTAGTTTCCGATGACAATTATGGGAACTAATTGGTTCTGTTTACATAGGCATCTTATAAGTGATTATGAACAACATATAATATGGGTGGGTTTCTCTCCACCTGCGTGTTGCCTTTTGATTCCCAGTTTATCCTTTAGTCCAGACTCTATTTCTTACTTATTTCTAGATTCAAATTGAAAGAATCAAAGAAGCCTTCTCTTTTATTATTCCAATGGTATCCACGTGCAATGTTTCATATTGCTTGCTATGGAAGTGGGAATGGGTAAAAATTCCTGAGTGTTTGGGAGCATTTCATGAAGAATGAGATTGGCTCATCATAGGAAGATATCGAGAAGCAAATTTAAAAAGTTCATTGAATGAAAAATTTCATTTCGACAATCTCAAGGGGATGGAAAATTGGTTCAGGGTTTAGTAACTTTTATGAGAATAAAGTTTTATTTTTTAGTTTTCTGGAGAAAAAAATCTTTATATTCCAAAGAGAATATACATGAAAACTGTTAGCAGAGACTTGTCAAAACCACCTTACTGGCGATGGAAATCCATATGTTTGCTACCTTATCGAAAGAGGGTCATTAACATTCCTGTGATTACAATTTCAAAATTCAAAATATCTTAAACAGTCTTCCATATACTGTCGATACACGAAACAGAAAAACATTCAGGATCGCCATTTTTGGGGAGCACTAAAACATTGACGGAGCACAAACTAGCAGGCAAAAGAAAACTATTGCTTTTAGAAATGGAACTCCATACTCTCCAGTACCGGACCGTCCAAGATTTCTTGCACTGAGAAAGAACTGACACAACATTCCAATGTCTCTTTAGACTCTTGATTCGCTTTTTGGTTGAGCTCTCGGTAAATGTGTGTGAATGACTTCCACTTGAGATCCTGCATGAACTTGCATATTTGGTATAACAAATGTTGTAAGCACAATATATCCACCTTCGCCTTGTCATTTGCCCAATTGATTGTTGAAATAATGTAACTGCGAAGGGCATTCTTATTATTTTGTTATTGGATTAAATCCCCATTGTGGATTAATCAT
>JASDQU010106441.1:254022-324629 GCA_032191745.1 Picea mariana
TTGCAATCCTGCCAATCTTGAAATCCTGAAAACTGTTAAGTCTGCTGAATTTTGAATGGGACCTAAAATTCTACTTTCTCCATATGAAGTCCAATGAGGTTGGAACCACTCTCAAACATCCTGAAACAATTAATGGTAATGTTAAAAATTTAAGTAAAAGGATGAAAATGAAAGAGAAAGGAGAATATCACTTTTACTTTAAATTCAATTACTCAAGAGAAGCCAAATGAGTAGTGTGAGTGAAAGAGAGGGGGTGGGGTTGGCTTTATAGCTTCATTAGGGGCTCTAGACAATTCTAGAAGCTTCCCATGCATGCCCCTAACCCTAATTTAAAAAAAAAATTAAAAATTCCTTCACTTTTCCGGCCGTGGGCCTCATTGACAAAAAAAAACCGATTCCGTACGGAACCGGTCTGAAGCGGTTCAGGGGGCCGGTTTGAACCGGTCTGGGCTCGGAACCGGTCGGACCGGCCGGTTTTACCGGTTCCGGTTCGGTTTTGGTAACACTGTTACCAAAATTGGGCCTTAACTTGTCTTCTTTGGAAATCTTGAAGATACGAAGCTTGCAACGATCAAGTGGGATATCCAACCTTTGAAATCCATTATCGGTGTTATAAATAAAATCAAAATAACAAAGAATATTTTTGTTTAAAAATCTAGAAAGCATGTAGGTTAGGGCAAAGATGCAAGTTTAATCAACCACAACCAAGAGCTGAACCCAATTTTCTGAATCAGTTTCAACCTCTAAGAATTGTCCCCTACCAACAGACTCAAGGTTCAAGTTAAATCAGTAGGCACAAAGCTGAAAATCAAATTTAATTAATAGTTTTATTATAAAAATAGAAACAGGGGTTGTGATTGGAGTCTTGAAGAGAGTGTAGGTTGGAGGAAAATCAAAATTTTGCTCAACCCTGTGGATTGTTGAGTTCTGATTTTTGAATCAAATACAACCTGCGAGAAGTTTCTTCAATCAACTGGCTCAAGGTTCAAGTAAAATGAATAGGTGGAATCTGAAATCAAACTTGATAAAATGTGAGAGAAAGGAAGACACATATTTTAGCCAAACTCTTCCAAGGCATATTTGAAGGAAAACTGAAATTTCGCCCAACTCAGTCAATTGTCAGGCTTAGTTCATTGCAAATAACTGAAAACCCAGAACCTGCAAACTAGAGGTTTTAATGACTTTACTTAAAAGAAACACCTGCATCAATATACTGGCTCAAAACAGAGGGAAACTTGAGAGGGGAGATAGTCTAGCTAACGGCCTGGCTATCAATTCTATCATGACTTATCCTTCCTCCTCATGTACCTAAGAATTTTTTTATTGAAAACTTAGCTGTCTAACTGTCAGAATTGGAGCAAAATGAAGAAAAAGTGCAAGCCTAATTTATTTGTATATGTTTGTTAGTATTTATAACTCATGCATGAAATAAACCTCCTTCTAAAACATAGATAATCAACACCTGGACAGACAAGAGAAATCCGAGAAGTTCACTAAAATCAGGGTAAAATGATTTGTAGATTCATCCTTGGACTTGTATAGGGTTGTCAATCTAGATAAATTTCCTTCAGAAAACGAATTAGAGACACTCCCAAAACATTCTTTCGAATGACTCTTTGCAAGAGTGTGTGGGTGCGGGTATGGGTATGACACTTTTTGACACAATTTTATATATATGCAAGATATAAAAAAATATCACTGACATTCACGTAAATCAGTGATGATTCAGAATCATTTTCAGAATTAAAGCATATATCAATTGACATTCAACATTGAACAATGCTTAGAAAAACTTGATCCTTCTCATTGATAACTCTTGAGTCCAAAACCAAGTGCACTAAAAAATTATCCAATGGCATTTCCAAAAATGAAATAGAAAAAACCAACATAGGTGAGTCCTCAAGGCAAGTCTCATGCATCATCATCATCATCGCTTAAGTCCTTAAGTCCTTAGTGAATTGGCTCTCTAGGTAATCATCACTCTCAAGCATAGGCTGCTTCTTTGGGATTGTAACTAGAGGTAGCCCGAGTCTTGACAAGGTTGTTTGCTTGTGACTCCTCGTTCACACATACAACATCATTTGTGTGGTGGTCCCATTTTTGGGAAGGACCCTCGTTGTAGCTTACTAACTTATCTACCTTATTCAATCCCAATCAGTTTCTCTTCATTGAATGGATGAAGGAATAATTGCTACAATTCCTTTCGCAAGACATGGAATTGGCTACCTATGAGAGCAACTGTATAAAAAATGAGAGCAACTCTAGCACATTTGTGCACTTAAAAATGATCTAGTGGCATTTCCAAAAATGAAATAGAAAAAACAACATAGGTGAGTCCTCAAGGCAAGTCTCATGCATCATCATCATTGCTGAAGTCCTTAGTGTTAGAATATGAATGAATGTGCTCGTTTTACCATTGACAATATCTCTATTGTCACCCAACCATAGGCCGAAGCCACCCTCCGAGCACCTTGACCTTGACAGAGAGAAGAATTCTGGTAGCAATCCAATAGCCAAGCAAGGCTAATGCACCAAGCAAGAAGTAACCAAAACTGATCAGAAAGTCCAACCCAAAACTGGCGCAACACCTTCCCTAGGACTTGCGCACAAGACTGCCAAACTGCAGTGTGCACAAGTGACTTCTGTGATTCTAAGAGTGTGTCAATGAGAGATTGGCGCCCTGTAATTATAGTATTCCTGGTAGACTTGCCTAGGCCGACTTCTCTCTCTAGGTACTAATTAATTCATATTAATTATCTCTCTTCAGCCGACATCTCATCTAGGGTTACTTTCATTTCTTTGCTTTCTTCCGGAACGTTCTAATCTCGTCAAAGGTCACAATAGAGGTTCATACCTCCCGAAGCTACCATAATATCAACACTCGCTCCTAGCTAGGGAGGTATAACTGATAATGGTCTTGAGCACAAACAAACCATTCAATTGGTAGTATCACGAGCATCGTCATTATTATCCAACTGGATAATCTCCTTGACAACTGGTACAATATCAATTGATAGAACACAATTGTGTCTATCCATGGTAGTACACAACTACTCAAACTGTGACACATAGTCACAAACAGTGGACCATACCCACCACAATAGCATATCTTTACTGTCTGGAGACAAGTAGTCTCCATAACAATCATCTGATATCAACTTGTACAGAAAATACTGTTAAAATAAAATGAATCATCTTGGCCAATCTTTCACTCACATTTGTGAGATTTGAAAGAATATCTGCCCTCAGAGTAGAACATCAACGATGGGCTATCTGGCTTATTCTTCTCAAACAAGGAAGAATGATTGTTCTGATTTATGAGCCTGGACCATTCCTCCGACACTAAACAAAGTGTAACTTGGAGAGAATGAATCTGCCCTAAGGATGCTTGTCCCTGATTGCTGAGCCTGGACCATTCCCCACCCTGGGCCATTTCTCCGACACTAAACAAAGTGCAACCTGGAGAGAATGAATCCACCCTAAGGAATGATTGTCTGGACCATTTCCCCTGTTAACCACAAGAGGAAAAGACTGTCCTGTACCAACCTCCAAAACAGACCATTCCTCATGTTAACCACAATGAGAAATCGCTGTCCGGCGAGGCGAGCCAGTCTTCTTGAGTAACCCTCAAGAAGAGAGACTGCCCTAGACCAATCCCCATGTTAACCACAATGGGAAGTCGCTGTCTATGGTACATTAGCAATCTGGACCATTTTCCGAACTGGAAAATGTCTGTCCGTCAAAAATCTCAATCCACTTTCTGAATAGGAAAGAATCTGCCCAAACTGGACTATTTTTCAATCTTGAAAATGAATGTCCTCAATAATATGTCAGTGCTCCCNGATATTTCCACGATCCCCATCTTCTCTCGGAAATATGCAAACTTTATTTTGGATAGAGGCTTTGTCAGGATGTCTGCTGTCTACTCATCTGTGGGGATATACTGGAGCTTTACCTCTTCTTCCTGGACTTTATCTCGAATAAAGCAGTATTTGATCTCAATATGTTTCGACCTTTCATGAAACACGGGATGTTCTTATACAACTCTGATTATCACAATGTATTATTGCTTCTGTGCATGCTTCACATGTTGCGATATATTCTGCTTCTGCTGTGTTGAGTGCGACAGACTTCTGTTTCCTGCTGCCCCAAGATATCATAGCGGAGCCCAAGCTGAAACACATTCCTGAAGTACTCTGTCTGTCTTCTGCACTTCCTGCCCAATCTGAGTTTGTGAATCCATGAAGTTGTATATCACTGGATGCGGTATATCTTAAGCCATAGTTTATTGTCCCACGAATATATCTTAAGACATGCTTTGCGGCTATCCAATGCTCATGTCTCGGTTCCACCTGGAACTGGCTTAGTGTATTCACGACAAAGCAAATGTCTGGTCGAGTATTTACCAAATACATCAATGACCCAATTAATTGTCAATATAGTGATGGATCTACTGTATCAGAATCTGGATCTTTCACTTTTCTTATATCCGTATTCTCGTCCATGGACTTACAATCCATCATTCCAAACTTCTGAAGGATCTTTATTGCGTACTTTCCTTGTCCAAGGAATACTTCACCACACTTCTGCCATACTTCTAGTCCCAAGTAATAATGCATGAGACCTAGATCTTTCATATCAAATTCAGAAGCTAGTTCCTTCTTACACTAGATGATGAGAGACTCTTCACCTGTTATGAATAGATCGTCAACATATAGTAGTAGAATTACAGGTGCATTGTTCATGACTTTGTAGTAAAGGTTTGGATCTGCATGACTCTTGGAGAAACCAAGTCTCATTAGATAGCTGTCCATTCTGGCATACCAAGCCCTTGGAGCTTGCTTGAGTCCATATAGGGCTTTTTTTAATCTGCAAACGTGAGTGTCTCTGGAATGTACCTCAAACCCTTGAGGTTGTTCAATATATACTTCTTCTTCGATTGCTCCATTGAGGAAAGCTGTCTTTACATCCATATGATGTAAGTTCCATCCCATGGAAGCGACAAGAGATATGATAGCTCTAATGGAAGTATATCTAGCAACCGGAGCAAAAGTTTCGTCATAATATTCTCCCTCCTTCTGGGAGAACCCTCTAGCTACGAATCTTCCTTTATATTTATCCACGCTTCCGTCTGTTGCATGTTTGATCTTATATACCCATTTTGAAGTTACGACTGATTTTTCTTTAGGTCTAGGTACGATTTCCCATACATCATTTTTCATAATGGATTGGTGTTCTTCCGTCATAGCTTCTTTCCATTGTCCCTTTTGAACCAATTCTTCAAATGTGGTAGGTTCTTCATCTAGAAGCTTCGTCATATATGCTGCATAACCTGAGAATCTTTTAGGCTTCTTAATTTTTCTGAATGTTCCTTCTGGAACCTTGAGTCTTTCTGCATCTTGTAAGGTAGCCTCAAGCCAAGCTGGTCGTTTCTTTGTCTTAGGTATGATATCTGAATCAATGGTTTCACATGGTTGCATAGGATGATCAGATTGTTCCTTTTCGTCATTTTGGTTTTCTGTGCTTTCTTCAATAGGTTCTTCAATCTCTTCTTCTTCTATAGTTTCAACTTTCTTCTATGGATTTCTTGAAAGCCATCTTTTCATTAAATGTTACGTCTCTGTTGACTTCAATCTTATGTTGTTCCGGAATATAGATTCTATAAGCCTTGGATGAATCGCTATATCCCACAAATATCCCCTTCTTTCCTGAGGGTTCTAGTTTATTCCTTTTATCCTTTGGAATGTGAGAGTAAACAGGACATCCAAATATTCTTAGGTTTTCCACATTAGGTTTCTTACCTGAGAAGGCTTCTTCTGGAGTCATGTCCTTCAATATGTGATGAGGACTTCTATTTTGCACGTATATCGCTGTCATGGCTGCTTCTCCCCATAAGAACATGGATAGACCTTGATCATTTAGTAGTGCTTTTACGGTTTCTTCGACATATCTGTTCTTTCTTTCTGCTACACCATTTTGTTGAGGATTATGAGGAACAATTAGCTCCCTCCTAATCCCTGATGATTTGAAGAATGCAACGAATTCCTTTGATGTGTATTCTCCTCCATTATCTGTTCTTAAGATCTTGATCTTCTTGTTCGTGAGGTTCTCTATCTCTGCTTTGAATTCTTGAAACTTGCTGAATACTTCGTCTTTTGTTTTCAGTAGATATAACCAAGTCTTTCTTGAATAGTCATCTATGAAGTCTACGTAGTAAAGAGATCCTCCTAGAGATTTGACTGGCATCGGTCCGCAAACATCTGAGTGTATCAGATCTAGAATTTCCTTAGATCTATTGTTGCTGCTTGGAAATGGTTCCTTGATATTCTTTCCAAGGGCACATCCTTTGCAAATTCCTTCATGTGTAGACTGCAATTCTGATATTCCTTCAACCATCCTTTTGAGAAAAGGTAATGCTTGATAATTAATATGAGCGTACCTTCTATGCCAAAGTTCATTTGGATTGACTTCGTCATGTACGAGAGCTTCTTCATTTTGTTCTAGTAGTCTATACAGATTTCCTTCACGGCTTCCAATAACCCTGTCATTCTCTATGCTGGAGTTTTTATGCCAAGATAACACTTTTCCATCCACGAAAGCTATTCTGTTTGCTTTGTCTTCTAGGCAAGATATGGATACAAGATTCTTTTCTAAACCAGGTACATATAAAACATTGCTTAAGTGAACATTGTTACCTGTTTTCAACTTGACACAGGCTTGTCCAATTCCTTCCACTGGGTAAGTGCTTTTGTCTCCAAGCTCTACCTTGTACGAGGTCTTCTTCTCATTTAGATTTGAGAGTCTGGCTTGATCTCCCGTCATGTGCCTAGAAGCTACACTATCGATTATCCACATGTCATCTTCAATTGTTCTAGTGATTTCTGAGTAGTGTAGAAGACCGATCGTCTCACTCATGTCTTCGGTTGACTGGTAGCTGGTCATGCTTTGATCGAAAACTTCAATTCTGACGTTTTTATCTTCTGAGAGAGCCAAAAGGTGCGTTGAACTAGGGCGTATCTGAATATCTTCTCCTTGAGCGAGATGCTCCATCACAAGGTGTCGGATCTGAGATTTAGGGTTTCTGCAACTGCTCCTGCTAGTAACCCTAGCGGCAGAATCTTGGAAGCTGCTCCTGCTAGTAACCCTAGTGATAGTTCCTCAACGAGCTTAATATCCTAATGGCTATGTTTCCTTCCAGCGGTTATATTGAATGAAGGAGGTGTAGGCCCATAACCTGTTAGAATATGAATGAATGTGCTTGTTTTACCATTGACAATATCTCTATTGTCACCCAACCATAGGTCGAAGCCACCCTCCGAGCACCTTGACCTTGATAGAGAGAAGAATCCTGGTAGCAATCCAATAGCCAAGCAAGGCTAATGCACCAAGCAAGAAGTAACCAAAACTGATCAGAGAGTCCAACCCAAAACTGGCGCAACACCTTCCCCAAGACTTGTGCACAGACTGCCAAACTGCAGTGCGCACAAGTGACTTCTGTGATTCTAAGAGTGTGTCAAATGAGAGACTGGCGCCCTGTATTTATAGTATTCCTGGCAGACTTGCCTGGGTCGACTTCTCTCTCTGGGTACTAATTAATTCATATTAATTATGTCTCTTGAGCCGACATCTCATCTAGGGTTACTTTCATTTCTTTGCTTTCTTCTGGAACGTTCTAATCTCGTCAAAGGTCACAATAGAGGTTCATACCTCCCGAAGCTACCATAATATCAACACTTAGTGAATTGGCTCTCCAGATAATCATCGCTCTCAAGTAAAGGCTGCTCCTTTGGGATTGTAACTAGAGGTAACCTGACAAGGTTGTTTGGTTGTGGCTCCTCATTCACACATACAACATCATTTGTGTAGTGGTCCCATTTTTGGGAAGGACCTTCCTTGGACCATACTAACTTATCTACCTTATTCAAACCCAATCAGTTTCTCTTCATTGAATGGATGAATGGATAATTGCAAGAATTCCTTTCACAAGTCTGGGAACTGCCTATATATGAGAGCAACTGTATAGCAAATGAGAGCAACTCTAGAGCATTTGTGCCACGAAGCCACGGCTAATCGATTGGATCCTTGTTTCTACATGTATCTCTCAAAGTGGCATGTGAATCAAACACACCTTGTCCACGTGAAAATTGGGGTGTCTGAGAACATATGCTGGATGCCTCCTTTGTAGAACTGTAAATCTTATTAATAGTAATCATAAAACCTTTTACCACTTCTCTATCTTAGGAAGGAGGCCTCTTGTTTGCTGTAGCATCATACCATTTTGGATTAATTACATAAGCTGCTATATGAAGTTGGGTGCTCAATTTATTCTATTTCCCATGCATAAATGTTTTCACATGTGTGGGCATAAGCTAGAATCTATTCAATTCGGTGTAGCTTGAGTGGTTGCAAGGAAAAGTTGTCATCCTCCCCACTCGGCATCAAATCCCACTTTGTGAACATGTTTCCTCTTAGTGAACTGATGTCGATGAATTATATGTGTGATCTATTCATGAGTTGTTGACTTGTCCTTGTGCCCTGAAGAATCTAGGGTTTACATTGGATACCATCTTCGAAATGAGGGGAAGTACTAGGGAGGTTTCCCTCGAGACATGCTACCTAGAAAATAAAAAGAAGCTAGGATCTCTCTTATTTGTAGTGGACTGAATCCGCACACAAAGGGTCCATGTTCTCATATATCTGACCTAAACATGGGATATTTATATTTGCATAACATAACATATCACATATATGCTCTAAAAATTCAAAAACAAATTTAACACACACCCAAAAATGATCACACATTCAAAAACAAATTTAACCTGCACCCAAAAATGATCACCCAAAACCAAATACATTACCTCAATGGTTGCGTCCAAGGTAGATTGCTTCCAGTATTCTCACATATCACTGATAAGTTATAACTGTGGAAGCTAAAGCCTTCTTCACTTGCAATATCTGTCAAGAAGAATGTAGTAAGTTGAAAATCGCGTCTCAAATAGTTTAAGCAACTCCACTTTGCAAACTTGTGGTATATGACTTGTTAATTGTGGTGCTTACATTTGAAACATTTGCGGCTATTTTCACTTATGTTTCCCATTGTCTTTTAGTACATCATTCAAAGCATGTAGTGCACATTCTGTCCAAAGAATTATATATATATGAAAAATATAAAACTGAAATCAATGTAAATTAGCAATAGAGGAGACAATAGGCCATGCCATTGGGTTGGCAGACGAGGCTGTGAGTGACAAGCATTTTACGTCTTTGGCTTTGGCCATTTATTAAGGACCCAAGCCCTTGAAGCTTCCCACAGGTGGGTGGGAACCTATGCATTTTGTTGATGTTGACCCCCTTATTACTAGATGGGGCCCTTCCTCGGATGACCATGACCAGTGTCCTCCTGCTGTTGGAATGGTTTCCTCTTAGTGTTATAGTGTTATATGATTGGGCTTTTGCCCTTTGGTATTTGATGTTTCAATTATGTGGTCTTTAGACAGTTTTGACGATATGACGTTGGGTGTTTTGGCATCAGCCAACCAACGCTTTTTTTATTTTTGCTTCATGAATGGGGGTATTTTGTGCTTTCTGCATTTAATAATAATAGTCAAACGAAACTTTAATTCAAAAAACCTGGAAACGAAACTAACATGTACTCTTTTTAGAGCATCAACCTTGATGCTTTGCAAACTGGGATTGCATCAATGATATCTTGGACAACATTAGATGGTTCCCTCCATAATGGCCTCACATAATTGGCCCTTCAAGAACAAAGTGATTCACTACGTCAACTTCAAACTCTAAAGAACAAAGTGTTCTTCTCTTGACTAGAAAAACTGAGTGTCATTAAGAAATAATGTCCAGGCTAGTAGTTGATTTACATGGGATAAAACATGGTTTAGGAGTTGCAAACTTCATTTTTTTGGGCTTCAAATGTTCTGAAGGTGTTTCAGGATCACTTACCTTTACATATTAGTATTACTTATAAAATTTCAGACCCCACCCAGTTTCAAGTCTCGCTGATTTTCAGTCAATGTTTAATGCCCAAACCCAGTTATATGACAGCCAAATAAACTCAGCATATAAACAATTTTTCAGAACTGAAACATGAGGATTCTGAACAATATTTAATGCAGAAATAAAACCATATCAGCAACACAATATTCATAAAATTTAACAGAGATTTTTGGTCTAACAACGACCTTGGAAAAACCCACAAGGGGAAAACCAGTGAGAGAGGGAGTTTTTATTATTTCAGAGCTTCAGAGAAAATTCTTTTACAGCATATTCATCTTCAGAAATTTAATGACAAACTTATCTCGAAAACCGTGCCAAGCTTTCACACAAAACCTGAGCCAAACTCTCCTTGAAATTCATGCCATAATTTCCTGCACACATGTACAGGTCTGCTCCTCGATTTCTGTGCCTCTTCTCTGCTGTATGGCTGCCTTGAAATCTGTGCCAACTGCTACAACTCAGTTCTGGGCATTAAATGCTGTACGGCTGCCTTGGGAAATCTGCCAAAACACTCTAAAATACCCACATAAATATTCTCGATTTCTGTGCAATTAAAACAGCAGTATGGATTGTCAAAATTTGTACAGTACAGCCTGTTTAAAACTGCTGTACTTTCCCTTGATTTTCGTGCCATCTTTCTGTTGTACGGTTACCAAAAATCCATACAGTACAAGCTCCTGAAAGTGCTGTACCTCTCCTTGATTTCTGTGCCTGATTTAATGCTGCATGGCCTGCTCAATCCGTACAGTACGGCCTGCAATAAATGTTGTACTATTGCCTTGAAATGTGTGCCCTAGCTTTGCAAAAATGGCCTCCTTTCTCAAGCTCGACTTCCTCTTCTTCTTGCTCTCTCAAAAATGTTTCAACAACCCAAGAATGGGTGCGCCCTCCTACCCTAGTCGACCTCACGAGGGAAGGTGAAGAGTCATCTCATTCGACGGTTGAGATTAAATGAGATGAGTGGATGAAATTGAATGTCTATTCACTCACCCTCTCACTAAAGTTATAAAGTCACATTTTAATTTGTCTCCCACAAATTAAATGACTATGGTCCACATTAGACACTTTCTCATCTCTTAGGCACCTAGGTGATGAGAAACACTTGCCTAGGTACTTTTTAATTATTTTAACACTCCCTCTTACCGAGGAAAGTGTTACTCACCACTCCAAGCTTGTCTCTGAAGAATACAAACTTGTCTTTGCCCAAGGCTTTGGTGAGTATTCCGCAACCTGCTCATCTGTAGATATGTATTGTAATTCAACTGCTCCTCTCTGAACATAATCCCGGATGAAGTGATACCGAATCTCAATGTGCTTAGACCTGTCGTGAAAAACTGAATTCTCATAGAGTTTAATACAACTTTGATTGTCACAGTAAATCATAGTAGGCCTCAACTGCACACCAAACAATCCCACCAACAACTTGCGAAGCCAAAGAGCCTCACAACTGGCCTGATTGGCAGCCATATACTCAGCTTCTGTAGAACTCAAAGTCACTGACTTTTGCTTCCGATTGAACCAAGACACCACTGCTGAGCCCAATCCGAAACAACACCCAGAAGTACTCTTCCGGTCACTGAGACATCCTGCCCAATTTGAATCTGTGTAGCCCACCAATCGAACTCCATCCCCTCTCAGATAGTCCAGACCATAATCCACTGTACCACAAAGATACATGAGCACATGTTTTGCTGCCACTCAATGCACTCTCCTAGGCTCCACCATGAACTGACTAAGAGTGTTGACAACAAAACAAATATCTGGCCTGGTATTGACCAAATACATCAATGAACCGATCAACTAACGATATAAAGTGCAATCAACCAACGGTGACTCAGAATCATGAAGCTTCTTCCAGTTGGTAATCATGGGAGTGGTCATGGGCCTACAATCCTCCATCTGGAATATCCTCAGAATGTCACAAGCATACTTCCCCTGTCCCAGGAAGATATGTCCAGGCTCCTGCCAAACCTCCAATTCCAAAAAATAATGCATCAGTCCAATATCAGTCATCTCAAACTCTGAAGCAAGGCTCTCCTTGTAGCTAGTGATGAGTCTCTTTGCCCCTGTAATGAAAAGGGCATCAACATATAGCAAGAGTATGAGAGGATCCTCTCCAACCACAATCGAGTATAGGTTGGGATCCGCCTTACTCTTCTCAAAGCCCAACTGCTGCAAGTAGGCATCAATCCTCGAATACCAAGCTATGGGAGCTTGTTTTAGCCCATACAATGCCTTCTTCAATCTGCACACATGAGAATCTCTCCCATGCACCTCAAAGCCCAATGTACACCTCCTCCTGTATGAGACCATTCAGAAATGTGGTCTTCACATCCATCTGGTGGATTTTCCAACCCATCTCTGCTGCAATAGAGATCATTGACCTGATCGAGGTATATCTAGCAACTGATGCGAAGGTCTCATCATAATCAACTCCCTCAACCTGTGAGAACCCTCGAGCCACAAAGCGAGCTTTGTATTTCGCAATGCTGCCATCTGCAACATACTTGAGTTTATAGAGCCACCTGGAAGTCACCACTGACTTCTCCTCAGGTCTAGGAACAATCTCCCAAACATCATTTTTCATGATGGAATTGTACTCTTCCATCATGGCATCTCTTCAAACCTGTCTACTAGCAACCTCCACAAAAGTGGAAGGCTCAGACTCCCTGATGCTGCTCACCATCGCGATGTAGCTGCAAAATCTCTCGGGAAGTTTACTCTCCCTCACAGCCTGCCTGGGATTCCCCACTGAACCTTGTGCCTCCCTGGGAAGGGCTCTCAGGAAGTCCTTGGAGCGTGAGTAGACAACAATAGAGGATGAGGAGCAACATGCTCCCAAGCAAGAGGCTCAACTAGCCCCTCGATCACCTACTCAACCAACAGTGAGATAGGCCGAGCAACATGATGAGGAGAAGATTGAGGAGGAGAGAGGAGTGAGTGGAGCCCACACGGCCAGTGACTCCCAACTCAGGGGGAAGACGCGCTAAGTGGGCAGATCAGTTGATCAAAGAGGCTCAAGAGAGAGTCGAGGCTCCCACTTCTACATTCAGACAGAGCAAACCTCCATAGAGGTATACAGGTTGTTTGGCACTTATGACTGAGTTGATAGACTCAGAGCCTTCTTTCTATAAGGAGGCAGCTTCCCAGCAGGTTTGGCGAGATGCCATGGTAGAGGAGTACTTCTCTATCATGCGCAATGACGTGTGGGAGATAGTTCCCATACCAAAGGGAAAATATGTGGTTGGCTCACGTTGGGTATATAAGATCAAGTAGGGGGCTGCTGGGAGTGTGGAGAAATGCAAGGCCAGATTTGTGGTCAAGGGGTTCTCGCAAGTCGAGGGGATTGACTATGATGAGACTTTTGCACCTATTGCACGATATTCGTCTGTTAGAGTTATCTTGGCCATTTCAGCACAGATGGGGTGGAAAGTCCACCAGATGGATGTTAAAACCTCCTTCCTTAATAGAGTGTTTGAGGAGGAGATTTATGTGGAGCAGCCTGAGGGGTTTGAGATCCTCAACAGAGACACGCATGTCTGCAGGCTGAAGAGAGCTCTTATGAGCTCAAGCAGGCACCGAGGACTTGGTACACCTGCATTGACAACTACCTTCTCGGATTGGGCTTTACCAAGAGTGAAGCAGATCCAAACCTCTACTACATAGTGGTTGAGGGGCAACCGCTCATTCTTGTGCTATATGTAGACGACTTGATATTGACAGGAGCAAATAGCTTGATCTAGGACTGCAAGGAAGACCTTGCATGTGAGTTTGAGATGAAGGGTTTAGGGCTAATGCACTATTTCCTTGGATTGGAGGTTTGGCAGGGTGATGGTGAGACCTTCTTGGGATAGGGCAGATATGCAGAGCAGATTCTTAGGAAATTTCACGGCAGAATTGCAGGGCCATGGCCACTCCTCTAGCCACCAACTGGAAGAAGGTGAACTCTAGCAGAGCCGAGAGGATTGATGCCACATTATACAGGCAACTCATAGGGTCGCTGATGTATCTCACTAACACACAGCTCGACATATGTTTTTTGCAGTTAACTAGTTGAGCCAGTTTATGGTAGACCTCACCAGACTATATTGGGTTGCTGCTAAACATGTGTTGCGATATCTCTGGGGCACAATAGTTTATGGCTTGTGGTACAGGCAGGTTGATGACGTGAGGCTTCGAGGCTTCACCGATGCTGATTAGGTAGGGGGTTCCCTTGATCGAAAAAGCCCTTCAGAGTGTGCTTTCAATGTTGGGTCAACTGTTGTTTTTTGGTATAGCAGGAAGCAAAGATCAGCTGCACTGAGCTTAGCTGAGGCCGAGTATATGGCTGCCAGCTTGGCTGCCTGTGAGGCTGTTTGGTCTAGGAAGCTTCTTGTGGGACTTTTCAGTCAGGGATTGGAGCCCACAGTCATACACTGTGACAATCAGAGCTGCTTCAAGCTCTCTGAAAATCCAGTTTTTCATGACCGCTCCAAACACATTGAGATCAGGTACCATCACATCAAAGACTGTTCAGCGGGGAAAAATAAAACTCCAGTACTTACCAACAAGAGAGCAGACAACAAATATATTGACCAAGGCATTGCCAAGGTCAAGTTTCATCTACTTTAGAGATAAACTTGGTGTATTGCAGAACACCTTCCTCTCTAAGAGGGAGTGTTAGAATTGGAGTTAGAGAGGAAAGGGTTCCCTAGATTTGGAGGTGCACCAAATCTGGTAGGGGACCCACAAAGAGGGGCCCAATTTAATTTACCTTTTCTATGGTTAGATGACTTAGGAAAAATTAATTTCCTATAGTCATAAGGCAATCGATCTGAGCCCTCTATTCAGATCTACTCTCAGCCATTGAGATGTCTGGTGGGCCCAAGTCGATTTGCCAAGGGAGAAATAGGGTTTTTGGACTCATTACGCACAAGTCAACTTGGTGAGGAAGCTTGAGCAGCAGAGAGGAGCAGGTTTCAGTTGCAGAGAAAGCTTCAGCAGCAAAGGAAAGGGGCGTACTCCATTTCACTCAGCCAGTCACTCCACACGCGCCCAGCAGCAAGCCAGCCCGATCTGGGCCGTACAGGCCGTACGGCACACCCAGCAGCCAGACCGTGAGCTGACAGAGGACGTGTGAGGGCTGTGAGGTTGCTGAAGGCAGAGATTTTGCCTCAAGGAGTTTTTTGTAACAGCAGATGTAAAATTTCTGAAGATATCCCTTGCTGAAATAAAAACAAATCACCAAGCAGAAGACCGTTTTTTCCAGTTGGGTTTTTCCGGGGTCATTTGACCAAAAATCGATGAGTATTTCTGTGTGAATGCTTGTGTCTTTATGTGTTTATTTTCCGCTGCATTAGAGTGTTAAGAAAAATCAGCATGTTCAGATTTTTAATATAAAGTTCAGTTCTGCTCCTTATTTTTGTTAAATCTGCAACTAGGTTCTGACTTTTCATGAGATTTAACAGGTAATATCTGCCCTCTGTATTTTCACAGGTCCCATTCCACTCATTCTATTGTTTTAGTGCCTAACGTGGCACATTTTGAGTTTTACCTTTGGGAGTGCTAACTAATTCTATTTGCTATATACTTCAGATTACTCAATGGACAAATTCTTTTAGACAATGAGAAGTACGGATTTACTTAAGTTGTTATAAATTTGTTGTGTCAAAGCAATTTGGAAGTCTCCCAACTTCCAAGTGGTGGACCTTTTTAAACATTCTTCTATTTTAAACTTGAGTGCATAGAGCTTAAGTTATTTTGTTTAGGATCAAGGTATTCTGGTTTAACAGATATCAGATGACTTATTTCAGTCTTGTACATATTATTACTGTATAAGTCTTGCTTAGTTTTTTGGCTCGACTTTGTGCTTTTTGGATCCTTCAGTTTTCATTAAGTGACAAACCTTTAAAAATGTGGGAAGAAATGCTAGCTTTAATTCATGTCTTAATGTTTCAAATTTTTGTTCTATCTGTGATATTCAATTGGATATCTGTTTCTTCTTACACTTTTTCTTACAAGTATGTTTTTGTTTTGTAGGTTATATCTGAAATTGTCGAGGCATGTCGTTCCCATGAGTTTACAGATATCGTGGTGGTACATGAGCATCGTGGGGAGCCTGATGGGTTAATTGTGTGCCATTTACCTTTTGGTCCCACCGCCTACTTTGGGTTATACAATGTGGTAGGCTGTAGGATTTCTAAGTATTTGTATTTGGTCGCATGTGGGCGTTTCTGATATGAATTGTCAAGAAAGTAAATTTAAAAAATGTTCATATGATTGTGATTAATAGGTGACAAGGCATGACATAAAGGATAAAAAGGCCGTGGGAACCATGTCAGAGGCTTATCCTCACCTTATTCTACATAATTTCTCCACCAAGGTATGGTGACAATTATACATGTGGATGTTTTCTAGACTGTTTTGGGATGGTTGTCCCATACTTGGACTGACAATATGTGTGTGTCTGTCATGTACATTTCCTTTTTGTATTTGCGATGTCTTTAGTTTGTGGGTATTGCAGTTACCCTCCATTAGACATATGTTTGTGCTGAACTTGTAACTGGCATGAAAAATCAGTAGTAGTATAGTGTTTTTTTGGGTTGTCTTTTATTCTTATCTTCATAGATATTGTTGACACCCTCTTTCCAGCCATGCATGTGAGCTCCTCAGCTGGTTGATGGTCTTCACAAATATTGTAATATGTTTTTCAATGGATTATAAGTAGTATCAACTAAAAAACTGTTTGTTACTTTGCTTTTCATGTGCACATTTTGTTGATCTTGACTATAGCTGCCAGCATAAAATTGCTCCCCTTGTCTGCATGGATTTGTTGGATTGCTGTTAACGATATATCAAGTTAGAGTTCTCATGTACTATGGAATGCAGCGGGGCAAAGGAGAAACTCTTAGATGGGTTGTTTTATTAGTCAGTGCAGTAGATAACTTAGCCTGACAGCAGACTGTGTGTCATACTAGACTCGTGAGTTCTAATGATTATGAGGTATATGTGTTAAATGATGTAATGCTTGAATTCTCTTTCCACATAACCTTGTCTGCCAATGCTAAAAGACTCATTTTTAAAGGATGGTTTCGAATCCAGGACCTAGGTAGTAGCTTTTAATGCCCACTTGAAAATACCTGCTTATTTGTTGGGGTTTTAACTCCAATAATAGTAGGAGTGGAAATTTAGAAGTGGCATTAGTGTGCAATAAAGGTCACATGAGTAGAAGTGACCGACATTAGGTTAATTGCACTGAGAGAAGTGTGGTCCTCATACAGCCCAGGGTGGAAGAGATGTCTCTGTCATGTGTTTGTAAGAGATCCATTTTAACCTCGGATCTTTCATGTGGCGAGAGGTTTGCACTTGGGATTTTTGATCCCTTTCTCATACAAAAGTGTATCTATCTCATTGTAACAAGGACTCGAGTTAAAAAAAATACTTATTCCACATTTCTTTCACTATTTTTGTGGATTTTTAAATTTATAGATGGTACTAAAGTGATATTGGTTAGTGCCTGCAATAAAGGTGACTAGAGTCTATGATCAAGAGGAGTATAGGAGTCGGTAAGTTTGTAAAAATAATGTAATTTGGAATTGCAAGTTAAATTCTTTTCTTTTTTCACAGTAACAATTGTTTTATATTATAAAAAATTGCTACAGCCATACCCTTACAGTATTTTTAAAAAAAGAAAAGGAATACCAATCTACATTCATCAACAAGAAAAAGGAGATTCACAAAAAAACTTAAACAGAATAACCATGCTAGCTTGCTTATGAGTCTGCAGGAATACTGTCTTACATATTTATTTAATAAAAAAATTATTCAGCAAAATATACAAATATTATCAGAAAATTAAGCCTGGAACGGCCATCTTCAACATAGTCCACCTGAGTTGCCACTAAGTCACCTAGTTTGACTTCGAGCTTGAGTTCGACAACCTTGAAGTTTGACAAAAATTTGACAGTGAAAATTTTGGTAAGAAAATTCGGCATTAAGTGCGACAGACTAGAATTTGAAAATTAAAAAATATATCATATATGTAATAAGTTCAGTACATTCATTAAACACATATGATAGAAATGAAAATAGCTTGCAAACATTAATGATTAAACATATATTTCAAAAACACTACATCTTGTTCGAAAATTTAAAAAAATGTCCATGAAACGTAACATTAAAATGTTTTACAAAATTGAGCATCCAAAAAGAAAACTAGAATGGGAACACAAGTTTTTTTCTTGGTGTTCACGTGGCCTACTTGTTACATCACAAAGCTCTAAATCATCAAGAGCACTTGGGGCAGTGAATTCACGAGAAGTATGATCACCATTGGATTCAAGACTCTCTCTATCGTTCTCAATGTCAACATCATCTTCATCTCTTGATGCATCCGGAACAGGCTTGAATGATGGAGTAGAACGATTGGATGAGTCTTTAGCCACATTGTTTAAAACCAATTGCAAGTTGCTGCGAACATAAACAAGATCTTCTAATTTTTCAGATAACAATCTATTTCATTCCTTAGAATGAATTGTAGAAATTCCAAGCCTAGGTTCTTATGATCTCAATTAAACAAGTAAATTGCTGAACTTAATTAATGCAGAAATTAAATTCAGACCATACCATCAATCACACAATAGATGGAAATCAAATAGCGGAAGCATAAAACAGTTTCACACATAGGTAATTACTCCTTCAAAGTCAGCTTTTCATTCCTTCGAAAAACTTACAAGGAAACTTCGACAAGCTGCAAAAAACAGCAGCTGCACAGTTAATGAAATCATCCTGAACTAAGAGGAATGACCTGCCTGAGAAGTACAGCTTGCTGTACAGATGGGTTGTATGAACGATTACACGGACTTTCATACATCTATACGAAATTGTACAACACCCTGTATGGAACTTCCTGCTGCCTGGATTCGCCTTTGCTTGAATCCCTGCTCTCTCTCTCTCAGCCGCCCAACCTGCTCAACTATACATGTGTGTAGGAACCCTCTATCTTGACCTATCTTTAAACCTTTTAGCATACGCTGCGGGGGAGCGCCCCCCCCTTGCCCCCACTCCTAAAGTGCGCTCCCAGAAGGAGAGCTCAGGAAGCACGCTCCCTCGGGAAAAAACGCTCTTTGCTAATTTTGGGAGTGCTTAGGGAGTGTCGCTCCCTAAATGCTCCTTGAATGCTCCTTGAACATTCCTTGGGCTCTCCCTTAGTTCTCCCTGGCTGCTCCCACACAATGAGGTGGATTCATCATTTTTTTTTGAGTGTTTGGGAACTAAGTCAAGGTTCCAAATGGATTCAAAAGGCGTGGCGAGGGTTTGTTAGGATTAAAACACTCACTCACTCCATTTTTTTTCTCATTCTAATTCTCATTTCACTCATCTTTGCTAAGAGGGTTTTGAGTGGGCTTCTCGCTAGTTCTTGAAGATATTGAAGGGAGAGTGAAGGGAGATTGAAGGCTGCTATAGGGAGATTGAAGGGAGATTGGAGAGCTTGGAATGGAGATTGTAGAGTTTGGAAGGGGGATTGAAGGCTACCTTTTGTGAGAGTTTGGAATGGAGATTGAAGGCTGCTATATTCATATTCAATCACCATTGGAGAGCTAAAGAGGTAAGAAGGACCATATTTTGGTTAGGGTGTTTGGTTCACACAATGAACCTTTTGATGCATGATATCGTTAAAATGAAGGACCATGATTATAGATGGATTGGTGCTTTCTACAAGAGAGGGGAGAAGATGACAAGATTTATTGCCAATCATACCAAACCCGTTTATAGTATGATTCAGTTTGTAGGTCTAGATCAACCGATGCTTGGAGAGGTGTATGAGTAGGTGGACAATATGCTAGGCATTTCAAAGACATTGTTGAGTCGAGGGATGCAACCTTGTATGATCATATCCATATAATTTGAATGTTCGACTCTATGCCCTAGCATATATCCTTACACCCAAATATTATTCTCCATTTTGGTTGGCCCAACCAGCTTCAGAGGTGGGGTTAGGAGAAAACCACACACAGATCCAGAGGTGCAAAATGGGTATATGCTTACATTAGACAAGTTGGTACCTGAGGAAGAGGAGTGTGCTCAAGTACAAAGAGAATTGAGCAAGTACATCAGTGAGCATGGAGTCTTTGGTAACTTGCATGCAACGAAAGATCAAGATAGGTTGAGTTCTATTGAACGGTGGAACATGTATGGCTCCTCTACCACATATTTGCATAAATTGGCAGTGGAGGTGCTTTCTTAGGTGGTTGACACCTCTTCTAAGTGAGGTGTTGGAGCATCTATAACTTCATCCACAGTGTAAAGAGAAACAAATTGAATGCAGATTGGGCATAAAGCTTGGTTTATGTTCATTACAACTTGAGGTTGTTGTCCCATTATTGTGATGTAGCGGAGCATGATAATTCTAAAAGAGATGCAAGTTGGGATAATAATCTACATGAGACTAATTTGGAGGATGGAGCGATGGTTTTAGAGTGCTTGGAAGTGGACGTTTTGGGTGATCATATTCCCGGAGCAGACATGCCACCTCCATCCACTAGCAAGGTTTCAGATGCATCAATTTTTCCTTTCTCTTCACATCATCCATTGTCACGTGGGGGCCATTCAGTTGTTGGTCATGTTCCACGAACACTTCCACCTACTAATACTCTCTTCAAAGATCATGGGAAAAGAAACTAGAAGTTTCTTGTCGCAAGAGGAAACCTTAGTGCATAGTACTTAGTACTTACTATTGTATACTAGATCTCTTTTTCTTTTTTCTGTTTAGAAGTAGTCTTTCGAACTTAGTTCTTTGTCTGTATTATGGATTATTTTGTAAACATTGTAGTTATGAACATTATATCACAGTTTACCTTTGAAGTTTGAACAATTGATTGAAATTTGAATCTTAAAACTATTTGGTAATGAATATGATGCACTAGACTCTAGAGTATATTTCATTTTGTGGTTGATCTTGTCTATTACGATTTGTGAATAACAAATTTTTATGATTGATGTTATATGTGTAATAAATGGTTGATGCTTTAATGCTCATCATTAATCCAATAGTTAAATGATCTTAAATCTATGTTTCATGTTTTTTTATAATACTAATAATAATACTCTATTTTTAAGGTCACAACCAAACCAAACACCAAATTGGTGTATGAGACCCCCTTGTTTGTGGGACAAGGGCCCCCCTCCACCCAACGATTTTACTAGTAAAGTCTGCAGAGGTATACATACCCTGCCCCCCCTCTGGATTTGAACTTGTGACCTCTTAAGAGGAAACACATGTTCTTAACCATTAGGACCACTCAGACTGTATATATATGCATCAAAATATATTAAAACATGTATTATATGAAAAATGCTCCCGCTCCCTGAATTTTTTGAAAATTGCGCTCCTCTCTCCCACTCTCGCTCTCGCTCCCAACAACCTTTCTTTTAGCTGAGAACAAAACCCTACTCTATTTTTGAGACGACTCCTAGTCTATGTCATGCACGCATGAAATACACTTTTTAGACTCAACAACTAAATATAAGACTTTTCACTTTTTATTAAAGTGAATTACAAAATAAAATTACTTTTCAAAAATAAAACTACTTTTTGAAAATAGAAATATCTCTAACTACTTCTTGCATGTTCACATTGAACTCGTGCGAAAGTCCCTGTCCAAGCTATATTTCTCAACACTCCCTCTTAGCAAGTAAGGAATTCTGCACCAATCCAAGTCTGTTCTTGAATGCCTCAAACTTCCCTCTTGTCGAGGGCTTGGTCATAATATCAATTATCTGCTGATACGTGGGAATTTACTAGAGCTTCATTGCTCCCTTTTGAACCATATGTCATATGAAGTTATATCTGATCTCTATATGCTTGGATTTGTCATGAAATACTGGATTTTTAGAGAGTTTGATACATCTTTGATTATCATAGTAAATGACTGTAGGTTCTAACTCCCGATCAAACAATCCTGCAAGAAACTTTCGCAACTAGATGGACTCACAACTAGTAGTATCGGCTGCCATGTACTCTGCCTTTGCTAAGCTAAGTGCTATATAAGTCTACTTCCTGCCAAACCTGGATATCATCACTGATCCCAAGCTAAAGTTTCACCCTTAGGTGCTCTTTCTGTCTACTACACTACCTGCCTAATATTGAGTCTGACTACCCTTGTATCTTCACTTCACCATCTCCAAGATATCTCAGACCATACTCCACTGTGCCCCTCAAATACACGAGCACATGTTTCGCTGCTACCAAATGCTCCTTCCTTGGCTCCACCATGAACCAACTCAAGGTGTTCACTGCGAAACAAACATGGGACTCCTTCCCACTTACTTCAAATCCGTGACGTTGCTTTATGTACACTTCTTCTTCAATGATCCCATTAAGGAAATTTGTCTTCACATCCATCTGATGTATCTTCCATCCCATAAATGAAACCAAGGACATAACTTTTCTAATGGAAGTGTACTTGGTGACTGGTGCAAATGTCTCCTCATAGTCCACTCTCTCTCTCTAGGAGAACCCTCCGACAAAAACCTTGTTTTGAACGTCTTAATGCTGCCATTTGCTGCATGCTTGATCTTGTAGAGCCACCTGGAACTCACCACTGACTTCCCCTTTGGTCTTGGCACTATGTCCCAAACATCATTCTTCACGATGGAGGTGTACTCCTCCACCATGGCATCCTACTATACTTGTTGGTCTACTACCTCCTTAATACTAGAAGGCTTCGAATCTAGAATCTCTAAATGTGCTCCTAGAAGTCTCAACATGCTCCTAAGCATCCCTCAATGTTTGAGTGAACCATCAAGGACCCCTGACAGAAGTGGAAGGGGTTATTGTCTCCCCCTCTTCACTTGAAGGTTGTTGTACTACTTTGGAAATCACTGGTGACCCAGGGTCAACCTTCGAAGCTTCTTGCTCCTCATCCTCTGCTACTGGAATAGGCTCATGGGAGTTCTTGGATGCAAAGTCTTCCTCAAACTTTACATCCCCGCATACTATTGTCTTCCTCTGCTTTGGAATATAGACCTTGTAAGCCCTTGAAGTCTCATTGTAACATAGAAATAAACCCTTCTTGCTGGAGGGCTCCAACTTGGTTCTCTTCTTCACTGGTACATGGATATAAACTGGACAACCAAAGATGCAAAAATGACTCACCTCTGGCTTCACACCAATGAATGTCTCCTTTTGTGTTTATTCCTCCAAGATCTCGTGAGGATACTAGTTTAGGATGTAGACTGTTGTGTTACATGTCTTTTCCCAAAGAAACATCGACAAGTCCTAGTCATGTATCATGGCCTTAGCAGCCCCTATGATGGATCGATTCTTCCTCTTTGCAACCCCATTCTATTGTGGGTTGTACAAAACTATCAACTCCCTCTTAATTCCTACCTCCTTGTAGAAACCCTCGAACTCCTTGGAGGTATACCCTTCGCCATTGTCTAATCTCAAGACTTTGATCTTCTTCCCTGTTTGGTTTTCAACTAGAGCTTTGAACTCCCGAAACCTGCTAAATACCTAATCCTTGGTATTTAAGAAGTAGATCCACGTCTTGTGAGAATATTCATCAATAAAGGAAACATAATACATGCTTCCTGTTATTGACGCTACTAACATCGGTCCACAAACATCTGAATGTACTAGGTCTAGAATCCCCTTAGACCTATGCTCACTGCTTGGAAAAACAACCTTGGCATGCTTGCCAAGCATGCACCCTTTGCATACACCATGTTGTTCAATACTGAACTCTAGAACACCTGTGACTATCTCCCTCAGAATAGGAAACACCCTGTGATGCATGTGCCCCATCCTCTTGTGCCACAACTCACACAAGCTGTCATTGTTATGCACCAAGGCTCGAACAGGTTCACCCTGCAACCTATACAAACTACCTTCTGTAACCCCTATTACCTGAGTTATATCTAGGCTAGATTCCTTCTGTCTGATGAGGACCCGTTGGTTTTTAAACTCCACTGCAAAGCCCTTATTCTCCGTAACTGAAATGGAAAGAAAAATTTTCCTGAGAAATGACACAAACAATACATTGTCAAAATTTGAAGAATTACCTGACTTGAGCTGGAAGGAAATGGGACCAATTCCTGCTACTGGGTACTTGGCATCATCACCAAGCTCAACCTGTAATCCCAAGTCTTGCTTCTTCAGATTAGAAAACAACTGTCGGGTTGATGTCATATGTTGAGATGCCCCACTGTCCACATACTACGCTTTCCTTGAAATCTTGTTGGTAGAAAGGCAATATACGAACGAGAAATCTTTCTCAAAATTGGCAACAAACTTGTTCATGTGAGTTTTTGTAGAGGCTACTAGTTGCTTCTGTTGTTGCTTCGTTTTACCCTTCTTCTAGTCTAGACACTGTGATGCATAATGACCGTACTTATGACAAATGAAGCACTTGATTTTACTCAAGGCCTTCTTTCCTAGTTATGAGGTTGACTCCTCACTCTCTCCCTTACCCTTGCGGGGGCCTTTACCTCTGTCGTTATTTCACCAATGAAATAGAGCTAGGTTCTCATCACCACCCTTCTTGCTGGCCTTTGACTCCATTAGTGTCTCCTCCTAGATACATTCATGCCATAGCCTCTCAAAGTCAGGAAGGTGCCCTCGAGCACAAATACCTTTGACAAATGGTTCTTATGAAGTTGGGAATCCATTTAGTGCCATGTTCACTAGCTCTGCATCTGCAACCTTCTCCTCAACTGCTGCAAGTTGATCATGAACCTGTGTGGCATTATAAGGCAACTGGTGACTAAGTCTAATTTGGTCATCTCTATGGATCTGAGTTTGTTCCTCAATATCATCCTCTTGTTTATGTTCTCACTCTAGTAGAGACTTACCAGAGCATCAAACATCTCCTTTGCTGTCTTCTTCTTGGATGTATGAGGGATTAAATGATCCTTTATGGCATTGAAGATCATCTGCTTGGCCTTAACTTCCCTCTTGTTGTGAGCTACCAACTGCCGAGGACCTGTAGGTGCAGTCACAACTTCCTTGACAATATCTGATAGATTACTCTCTTCTACTAAGAGTGTAACCGTCACCTTCCATGAAAAGAAATTCGAGGCACCATCCAATTTGTCCTCAGATTTGAGGCTAGTTGATGCCACATCTGAGATCTATTAAAAAAAATCCAAAATCTGAAAATTAGTTTTGCAACCCTCTAATTGTTGGTCCTTCTTTCATGTAGTAGATTTACTGCTGCAAATCCCTGAGAATCTCAATTAGAGAAATATCTTTGATACCATGTAGAAATTCCAAGCCTAGGTGACTAATGTACTCCTCATGATCTCAATTAAACAAGTAAATTGTTGAATTTATTTAATGAAGAAATTAAGTTCAGACCATAGCATCAATCACATAATAGCGGGAAATCAAATAGTGGAAGCATAAACAGTTCCACACATACACAAGTAATTACTCCTTCAAAATCAACTTTTCATTCTTTCGAAAAACTTACAAGGACACTTCGACAAGTTGCCAAAAAAAATTGTTGTATGGTTAATGAAATCATCTTGAACTGAGCGGACCAACCTGCCTGAGAATTGCAGCCTGTTGTACTGATTGTACGAATGACTGTACAAGCTGTATAGATGAATGTATGGCATGTCCGTACAACTTTACAGATTTGTTTGTATGACTGTACAAAATTGTACAACTTGTATGGAACTGATTGCTACCTGGATTTGCCTCTGTGTAAATACATGCTCTCTCTCTTTCTCGGTCGCTCAACCTGCTCAACTGATTATGTGTGTACAAACCCTCTACTTGTCTTGTCTTGTCTTTTATACTTCTAGTTGAGACCAAAACCCTAATCTATTTTTGAGATTACTACTAGTCTAAGTCACACACGCATGAAATATGATTTTTAGACTCAACGGTGAAATATAAGACTTTTCATTTTTTACTAAAGTGAATTACAAAATAAAATTACTTTTCAAAAATAGAGCTACTTTTCGTAAACATAAATATCTCAAACTACTTCTTGCATGTTGACACTGATTTTGTGTGGAAGTTCTTGTCTGAGTTATATTTCTCAACATAAATATGGTCATAGGTACTCTAGTTCCTTTTACAAGTTGTTGCACTTGATCTTTGGCTCAAGATATGAATCGCAAAACATTGCAAATCTGGGGCCTTTGATCCATAAAAATTCCACCCTACTTCGGGGGTACTTTCGACTCATATCATACTTTGTTGCTTTGGTTTTGAATATCCCTTCTTCTAATCTATATGCCCTAAACTGGGATCTAAGCAAAGCTACAATTAATGGATCCTGATTTAGCTTGTCAATAGCTTTATAAAGTCCACCCATGACTTCATCTTGATTTCTTGATACCCGAAATAATATAGGGTCGAAATAACACACTGCTTCATGTAAAGGGCTATGCATCATCTTTTATCTTTGACCAACTACCTCCCATATCTCCTTGTCACCATCAACCATTCAGAGCACATCAACAATTGAACCACACATTTATAAAACTTTGTTAGCATTTTCCCAAAAGCTATTGCCTAGCATTATTTGTTTCACATTCTTTCCCTTTGATTATTTTTGAAGGTGAGATCTCTCCCACTCGGTATTGCAAAAACTAGCTCTCAGGCTTGTTTTTTCTTCAACAATTCTTTTTTGAGTAATCAAAAATATGGCAAGCCTTGTATCACAAGGCCTCAACAACTCTCTAGATGCATTCTTGTATATGCTCAAAGTAAGATGATGGTTCATGACAAAGTTTACATCGATTCTTGTTCTTTGGATTGTCTAAATTGGCTAAATTGTGCAATAATAAATTGAAGCAATGAGTTGCACAGGGGGTCCAATAAATGTTTTTATACTTCTCCACAATCGTCTTTCCCACACCAACACAATTTGAGGCATTATTGGTGACAACTTTGGGAATGTTTTCCTCTCCAATCTCTTGAATTGCTTGATCCAAAATTCTGAAAAATATACTATGCTGTCTTCTCTTGAGGTTGGTTCGTGGGGGTTTCAAATCTTTTAGAGTCTATGGACATTCAGATAAACTGTCTCCCTTTTTTTATATATTCCTTGGATGCACCTGGCCACCTCTTATCGACTAGATAGGAGTTGAACAAGATCATCAGGGATGGCATCTAAAGGCAGTTTATCCAGATCACTTTGGTTAACCCTCCTAGTGGGTTACGCCCAAAGATGGCCTTTTACGCTGAGCACTTTTGGAGCTTAGAGACGAGTTCATTGTCTGACCACAATATACATTCTGC
This sequence comes from Picea mariana, assembly GCA_032191745.1. NCBI lineage: Eukaryota > Viridiplantae > Streptophyta > Pinopsida > Pinales > Pinaceae > Picea > Picea mariana. The sequence goes on from JASDQU010106441.1 coordinate 281,273, forward strand.
CACTAGGCACACGCTCTTCATATTCCCCTAAGCGAGTTCAGAGTGGGTTCTCATAGAATTTGGGTAGAGATAGACCACTAGATCGATCGATCAGACATGATCTGCTAGATATGCCATCTACATGAGGTCGAGACTAAGGAACATTTCATCCTTCGCTATCTATCTATTATGAGATCAAGGGAATATTTGATTGCTTATTCAGGGGGACCTAAGCCCTTGCTAGCTTCTTTGGATATCCTGACCAGAGGTGCTTAGCCTTATATATACAGGAGGCCCTCAGGCTCCGAGCCCATATTCTTTAGCCTCCTACTAGACCAAACTCTTTCTGGCGGATCACTTCCTTCTTCACGGTGCTACTGGTGCAACTTCGGACTCCAGATCAGTGTGGACCCGTGAGACCTTCCCTCGTCCCACGAGATCTCAACGACATGACCAGATTAAATCCCTTCCCAGGAAACAGATGAGATACCCTAGGCCTCATTGATGTACTAACTTTGTCCTTGCCAGTTAGATTCCATGAATTGTTCTTCGAGGTTGGTATTATAAGTGTCCATTTGAATCAACCATCCAACACCTAGTACCATATCCATCTCATTGAGTGGTAGAGTGTAGAACCTTGTTTGCAGTTCCAAATGTTCTATTTATACAGAGATTTTATGACATTTTCCTACTCCTTTGACCTTTTGTCCATCCACGATCCTAACTGTTAGGTCCTTGGTGAGGTATACAAAAAGTTTGATTGCTTAGCGAAATTGATGTCTACATAGTTATGAGTCTAAGTTGCATGAAACGGGGAAACGTTTCTAAGTTTCCGAAATCGGGATGGTACGAAACAAGCCCCCAAAAAATAGAAACGTCGAGGGAGGCGTCGAGGGAAGCGTTGTATATATATATATATATATATAGTTTTTTTAAAAATAAGACATTGTTTTGCAAGAAAAACATAATGATGCAAAAAAGATGCAATAATGATGCAAGAAAAATATAGAAAATGCAAAAAAATAAATATAATTGACTGTTTGGGGTCCCCACGACCCCCCCCCTTTTTTTTCTTATTTCGCCTCAAAGACGCTCGAAACGCCGCCGGCCGTACCATATGGCGTTTCCAAATCGGGAAACACCGTATGGTACGGCCGGTGGCGTTTCTCGGCCGTACCATACCCGTACCGACGTTTCGTTTCATTTCGGGGGTGGGGGGAATCAGGGGGGTACCGTTTCCTGCAACTTAGTTATGAGTACTGCCCGAATTTACTAGTATCATTACATTCATATTTTTATGATTCCTTTGAGATTCAGGATCTTAGATTGTAATCTTCATGTCATGGTTGCAAGTGGAATTGTAGCTTTTCTTATCTCTTTTCTTGGGTCTTGGTTCTTATCAACCTTCCTTAGATGAAGTGGGATATATTTTGTGATTGGTTTTTGTGATGTTCTTTTTGGGACACTTTTTGTTCATTTCCATTCTGTTGGGTGCATGAGATTGATGATAATGATACTTTTGGTGCCGCTTTGTCATTGTCAGATTTTGAATTGTACTTGATAGTGATTTCATTTTGTGGGTCCAAGATGTCTTCTCCCTTCCCACCCACTATTTTCAATAGTGTAGTGACTTTTCTTCACATCGATGTATAAATGGATTCAGCGTGGTGAAAAACCCCTAGGGCACTTGGATTATACAGAATTAAACACTCAAACCTACAGATCCAACAATTTCTCACCGGATTTCAGTCAAAATTAAATGGATAATATCCCCGGAAAAAGTCAAAACGTAGAACATTTAAACTACGACTTTTCCTTCTTTTTGTCCCTTTATAAATGGTAATATCTAGTGTTGTTGTAATGGCTTGGTGGATTGTAACTAGTTTTCTTCTCCGGTGGATCAAAAGGCTACTCCTTTTTGACTAATGAGTTTCCTTTCGACCGTCTTTACTACGCTTCTAGCTTCAACCAAATTCCGAGGTCTTCATAGCCTAAGCTTGCTATGTATAATGGGTTTTAATCTTGCAATATACATTTTAGTAGTTGATCATCTGTAAGATCAGGGGATATAGTCGCTAGGACTTCCCATTTACATGTATATTTGTTAACTGTGTCCACTTGGCCTAAATGGGTGAATTTGGTAAAAGTGTTGTCTTCTTCATTGTCATGAAATCCCTTAAGAAGATCTTATGTGAACATCTGCCAAATTATTGCCAATTTCTGTATGATCATTAATTATCTTTTATGCTTCATCCTTGTCGTTAATTCTCATTCTTATTAGGTGTGGCCATCGTTTTTTAGAATCTTCTATTAGCTTGTCAATTTTATCCCCCAATACTTTTATATATCTTCTATTAATTTGTTGATTTTCCCCCGTAGTTCTCTTTTTCCCTTCCCAATATTATCAAGACAATATCTTACGCTATTGACTTCATCTCTACAACGAGTTACATCTGCTTGTAATTCTTCATTATTAACCATTTTGGCATTTGTCTTCTTTTTTGTGGAACCCACTTTTTAATCAACTATATATACTATGTATATAAAAATTATATATATGAAGAGATCACAATAAGGCATATATATTTCCAAAAATTGATTTTGAATTAATTGGATGAACTCAACAATGGCAACTTCAAGAGTTGACCCATATAGTTTTTAATAAAAATAAATTTTGACCACTGAGTGTGGTGTGTACACAGAACTCAACAAATCATACAGAATTTTGCTGGGTGACTTAATTAATTGTTTGGTCATAGGGTCGATGGTGCATGGGTTGAGTTTGTCACTGTCGTATAGACATACAACAATTGGCAGTGTTGCTTGTACGATGGATGGACTGTAGGCCATGGAGGCTATATGGAGTGGCAGAGGTTGTACGGGACATAAATGACGGTTGCGTAAAGTGGTGGTTGTATGGAAGTCTTGGCTGTTGTATGGAAGATGTACAGAAGTCTTGGCAACATTGTGTGTAATAAGCAATCCTTGTTTATTATGAAATTGATAGTTATATATACAAATATATAATAAAAGATTGAATAATGAATGATGACTATAATGAGCCTCATGATGGTGTATAAATATACATTTACTGGTCACAAGGAGGTGTGTGTGACTCTTGATGTTTCATTTACCTAATTATTATTATTATTATTATGTTTGTTAGATGGACAAACTTTGCTATGCCTCCAATTGTATGAATGACTTCAATTAATTAAAAAGCATATTCTCCATCTCTTGCAGTATGTAGGGCTTGTGACCTATGTTAGAAGATATCCTTCATGAACAGAGCTAGGCATCTTTGGTCTGGTTAATGAAGGATTGTGGAGAAGGAAGCCTCTCCAGTCTTGGTATAGGAAGTAAAACCTTGCTCTAATATCATAGTAGATGGGATATTTGAAAATGAGGCTCTACTCCATTTCGATCTCATGCGGATGGTATAGTTGACAAGTCTTATTAGGTTGTGGGATTGTGGTGATCTGTCTTGGCTTGAAGCTAATGAGATCCTACCCTAAACTAACCAAAGAGGATACTGAGGTTGTGCATCCAGTGTTGATGCATATATTTAGGCCTGATAATAAGGGCATCTCTCAGCTGCATGAAAGGTTAAGAATAAATTTCCATCTTGGGGCTAAGATCCTTGGGGGGGTGATCTATGTGACTTGGATGCATTGACTCTAGATATCCACTCTGATAACGTAGTTTAGGTCCTATTTAAACTATTGATGAAAATATTGGCATCAACAAAAATTTGTCAAGGGCTTAGACATTACGACATCAGAAACATTGATGAAAAAATTGGCAAAAATCAGCAAACTGCGGCAAACATTAAAAAATACAAAATAAATATTTTTTTGATTTTTAAAAAAAATATAAACCAACAACAACATTAAATAAGCACATTGTCACATAAATATGGAAAAACACTGATATATATGATGTAATGGATGCTAATTGATACATCAAAGTTGACATTGAACCTTGATAGCTATCCAATCAAGGACTCAAAACTAGACAACCAATACAAAATGATATCAAATATATATCATATAATTGTATCTCATCTTCATGAGTCATCTACAATGCCAAATCTAGTAGCTAGCTATTAATTCCCTCTCCCACTTTTATGGGGAAAGGTCATGGGTTTGCCACTAGAAGTTCCTACATCATCTGTATGTTGGTGATTGGTGGGTGATGTGTATCAATCTATGTAGAAGGATGTGAAGCCCAAAGGTTTTAGTGAGTAGGAAGGAAGTGTGGAGAATGTGGGAGAAAGAAGGATGAACACAGAAATTGGAACATATAAGTGTGGAGAATGTGGGAGAAAGATTTAGTGGTTAGTTGTTGATATGGTGCAAGTAGGTGAGCTAGAATTAATACAATGAAACAACCAAGTCAACTTTGTTCACCTTCTGAAAGTTCACAAAACAATGTAGGACTTTTGAAGAGTGGTAAAGAGCCTCCTCAATGATGGCACAAAGGGTGAGGATGTGCTCAATGGTGTGGTACTTTGGGCAAAATCTTGCATGTCCCGTAGCCCTGAGGTGCCTCCTCTCAAGCTCTTCTGATAGCCATATGTGTAGGATTCTAGAATAAATGTTGGCAAAGGTGTGTTCAGTCATAATGGTCCTATAGTTGATAGGATTTTATCTAACCCCCATTTGAAAATGGGATGGATAATATGGTGGGACCAAGACTTTGGAAAACCTAAACAACCACATGATCAAATAAATCAACAATTTGGAAGTCAAGAGAGTGAATACCATGCTTGAGGAAATGACCCTGAAGGCCTTTCTTGTCTCTAACTCTATTGGTGATCATGATGCTGACAACTCTCTTGATGTCACCATGAGAAAATATATGAGAAGAGGAAGGGGGAAAGGTAATGCGGAGAGAGGGCTGCCCATGGATGTCATAAAGGGAGATAATATGGGAGAACATGAACTAATGATCTATAGTAGGTGGGAGAAGAACTGGTCTAGGGAAAAGTGTGTGCTAGAAGGTTTTAGGTGAATGGTAGAGGACACCAAGAAGCTTGCATTTTCTCATGGAAAGGAATTCATGATTTTTACAGTTGAGGAGATATTGGTAATCTTTATGGAAGTGAGGAACCAAAGGAGGGTTTTGTGAAAGAGTGAATTGAAGTTGTCTATGGAGGTTGCACTTATCATCATACCGACAATTCATGGGGCAAAGGTTTGGTTTAGGGCCTCTAGATAGATTGTTGATAGCGTGGGGGTAGGAGTTAATAGTAGCCTCCTAGATGGCCTTTGATAGAAGTTAGTATTAGGATGTAGTTGTCTCGAGGAGTGAGAAGGCAGAAAGTGTAAGAGTTGACATATTACCCGTCAAAGAGGATAGTGGTACTAGGGGTGTTGAAATCGGGGTAGGAGGAGGGCACCAATGAAGGAGAAGGGAATGTATATGAACAATAAGAGGGAGGGGAGAACCAAAAGGTGTAGGAGTACTCCTAGTTGTTAAGGATATAATTGACCACAACAACCACACTAGCCTTTCCATTGTGGGGGAAACCTATTAAGATGCTAGAGTTGGGGTACCACATGAGGCCATTTAAGAGAAATAAGTCCGTGAGATTTAACAAGGTGGAGAAGGTGCTTCTTGTATGTTGCAAGGGGACCTAAACTATCGTCTTGAAGCCTTGTGAAGGCCCATTGTCTCTAGGTTGATCTCTTAAAGACAAAGGGCATCCTTCGGTTTGTAATGAATCGGTCCTTTAAAGCCTTGGTACAAGATTTGAAATTCAAGACATAATTAACCACTGAGTGAGAAGGTAATGGTGACATGATCAATAAGAGGGAGGGGGAGCCAAAAGGTGTAGGATTTGAGGAAGCAAGTCTTGGTTGGCTAGGACTTGACCACACTATTGTCACAACTATGGAGAAACGTGTAAATATTCCGGAGTCAGGGTAGCATGGGAGGTCATTTAGGAGTAGTAAGTTGAGAGATTGGCCAAGCTAGAGGAGGTGCACATTGTATGTTGAGAACTTGTGAAGGGCCACTGTGTCCATGTTCATCTCCTAAAGACAAAGTGCATCTTGCCATTTGTGATGAATAGATACTTGTAAAGCCTTGGTATGGGCATTGAAATCCCCCAAGAGGATAAAACGTCTAATGTGGAGTAATGGGAAATGTATGGGTGTAGGTTGAAGAACGGGTGTACATCGAACTTACTCTTGAGTGTGTAGCTTGAGGAAACTCGAGGGAAGCAACAAATGGCAATGAAAATGTTATGAGAAAGAGTGGTACTTCCTCAAATGCAAATCCACGTCAATTTAGTGTGCTTTTTAGAGGTGACCATTGAAACTCTATCCTGAAGGGAATCACATGTTAGACATGCTGCACCCCCAGATCCCTTGACATGCTAGGATGATGAGTCCCCTATTTGCTAGTAGAGGCCTAACGATAACCTGTGATGGAAGGGATCTTGCGTTGATGATCTCATGAGTCTTAGTGTTCTATTGTAGTTCCAACTTCCAACAAGCAATAGAGATCTTGCGTTGGGGATCTCGTGGGTCTCATTGAGTAAAAGGAGGTCATGGGATGCAAGCACATTTTATAACACCTTTGGAGATGTCCATACTAAGTGATTGAAGTTCCAACTTCCAACAAGCAATAAAGATACAAGATGACCCAACCCTCTCTGATGAAGACATTATTTGGATGACTAAGGATGGGACCAACTCGATGGGGGCAAGCCTTGATCATTGTTCTAAGGTCACACATAATGATTCGTTTACCCTCTTCGCTACCATGAATTGTTCTCTAGCTCACTTGAACTTTGAGATCTCGTAAGATCAACATCTACAAAAATACTGTAAAGTAGGGATGAAAGTCATTTCCTGGCTCAAATGACATGAGGGAAATCCCCCGGGGCTTCAAAAATGAAGTAGAAGTGTCGAATTAGAATTAGCTCCAATTCAAGCTCCCTTGAGATTAATGTCCTTCAAGTCAGGGGTATCTTGAAAGAAAGTAAGGCCTGCTTGCAAAAGATTCGAGGAGAAGGAAGAAGGATCCGTCATACTCTTGGATTCAACGCCTTGGCCCACCTAAGGCTTTCCTCTTTTCATTTTTCTCGAACTACCTCTTCAACCTTGACAAGAGGGGAGCCATCTTCTTCCCTTTAAAACCTAAACCCAAGAATTCATGGTGCTAAATTTCTATTTCTTGCTTCAAAATTACTTGTAGGTTTTTCATCTCTTTTTGAATGTCTTTATGATAAAAAGTTTCACATTGCAATGAGGTGGTGCTATCGAGAGGGAGTTGAACGGATAGATTTTCCTGGTTTTTCATTTCCACAACCAGTTGTTCTAGAGTGTGATTTCGAATCCCTATACAACTACCTTGTTTGTGAGCTCTGTGACTTTTGAATCTTTGATTGCAGTTTGCTTTTCTCAAATTGAACCTTCTCCAATCTTGCAAAAATTGCTTTAATTGGGTTGCCCAAATGGAGACATTGTTGAGGAGGGAGGATTATCTTTGAGGGATGAGGTTGTGGGATTGTAAACTTTGCTTGGAATATTGTCTCTTGTATCTAAAGTTCCAACTTTTTTCTTTGTTGGGGAAAATTTGCCTTCAAAATTTAGGGAAAGTCGCCATTTGAAGGGAGAGTGTTTATTGAGTTTAGTGACAGGGTCCACAAAGGGCGGGTGGTTTGGGATAATGAAGGTTGAGGCTTGGACAATGTTGGAGAGGTTTTGATAGGGTGGGAAAGGGCGGTGAGCATCTATCAAAGATGGGGTAGGAATTGAGGAAAATGAAGCAGAAGGGTATGTGTAAGGTTTGATTAGAGCAAGGGAATCAACAAAGGGTTGGGGGAAGTTGGGATGGGGTTGTGTTNTTGGGGATTGGGGGGAGAGAAACAACGAAAGTTGGGGAAGCCTGAGGGGGGGAGAGAGTGAGGTGGTGAAGGAGGGGTCGATAGTTAGGCGTTGGAGAATCTAGTCCTCATCGCATGTTTTTTTAAGACCTTAATGCTTGTGAGGGCAAGGATGTGGGACACTGGGATGAAGGTTACATCCAATGGTTGATAGATGGATATACCACTTTCCACACATGAAACAATTTGTTGAGACGTCCAAAGTATAGCACTTACCAGGGCACAAATCAAAGCCCACAAATTAAATAGAAGTAGAGTTGTTGAGAACACAAGATGATGGATATAGTTTTGGACCTATGGAAAATATGTATAGGCATGTAAAAGCCCTAACAAATAGCGATAAATAAAATCCCATGGAGATTAAGAGTTAGAATGTGAATAAATGTGTTGGCCAAAGAATGGATTTGTAGGAAATGGATATTTTGTTGTGTAACACCCAACAAAGAATTTTTCCTTAGGTTAGACAAAATGTGTTGCTCAGTGAAACAAATAAGGAAAAATGTACAATGCTTGATGATGTTGAAGAGGGTGGCATGGGTGATGGTGACTAGTTAAAGGTAGCCTATGAGGTACAGTCTCTAGATATGGGAGGAACTTTAGGAGGAGATGTTCAAGATGGACTGTTGTCTAGGTGAGTTTAATGCCCTTGCAGTGGTGAGATTTCTACCTTCAAGACAAGGGTGATGGCCAACTGATGGAGCAACATGGATAGTAGTATAGGTGGATTCTACTTTCAACATGAGGATATGTGAGGGTGATGGCAATATGATGGTTGGTTCCATGTGTGTATGATTCGGATTTTATGAGCAGAACGAAATGAATACAGATTATTAAAAGATGCTTAACACATAATAACAAAGATACAATAAACTGGTTTTCTATTCAATAAGGAAATAAGCTGAAACTGTAAAATGCAACGGAAAACAAGCTTGCTGGAATGGTGGCGGCTTATCTCTGAGAAGAGATGTGACGGCTGCGCTCATTCGCAAGGAGATGATTACAATGAGGCTTTGAAGGCCTTTTTACAATAAACAGGAATGCCAAAAACATTAGACATCCAAAAACCTAACCCGAGGAGATGAAGCGCCAAAAGTCATGTGGGTCTCGTTTGGGTAAGTTAGTACATCAACTTCCCGGGGTCGTAACTTTTGCATACAATCTCCGTTTTAGGCGCACGATAGCTCATTGGAAAGGTCTATCCAATGACTACACATTTTGTTGCGATCCATCGAAGGGCATTTTCGATTGTGGCGAGCCCTAAAAATGCTGTTTAGGGCCTCAAAACGGCCTCGCAAGTCAGGGACCTGAAAACTAGGAAAAAAATTGCCAAACTAGAAAACTGCCAAAATGAACTAGTTGGAATAGTTGGGAGGCCACTGACATCCATCTGGATCAATCCTTCCCCCTTAGGAAGCAATGGTCTCCATCGCGTTGAGTTCCCCCATAAGATGAGAAAATTTCTGCTAAATTTGGCCTCGGGTGAGCAACTTGCCTTGGTGCAGGAGCTGCTCTGCTTTGACAAATCGATAAAGCTGGATCCTTTGCTGTTGGGTGCCCTTGATCTGTGTGTCCACAATCTGATCACTGGATGCCTATTGCATGCACTCAGGGTTGAGCTCTGTTGGTTTCAACTGCTCTGCTATCTCTGAGGTGTCCAATAATGGTTGGAAATATGATCGAAGGAGAGCCACGTTGAAGACTGGATGCAGGCCAAGGAAAGGGGGAATGTTGAGCGCAAAAGCATTGTCAACCACAGCCTTGGTGATGGTGTATGGCCCATACCGGAGTGGGCGAAGCTTCCGATGGGGCCCTGTAAGGCGTTCTTTTTGCAAGTGAAACCAAACTTTGTCGCCCACCTGAAACTTATGTGGCAACCGATGTTGATCATGGCACTGCTTGTACTTGGCATTGGACTTCTGTAAAATATCCTGAACCTGTTGGCGGATGTGATGGATCCTCTCAATGAACTGGGTGGCTTTGTCAGCTTCTGGTGGAGCAAGAGACGAGTCGGACGAGGTGTTCGCCAGGGGTAGTGCAACATCCATGGGGCCCAATGGTTGGAATCCCAACCCTACCTGAAAGGGGCTGTGGCTAGTTGAGCTATGTAGGGCTTGGTTGTAGCTATGTTGGACATAGGGAAGACTCTCATCCCATGTGCGGGGGTGCTTGGAATTGTACATGCGCAGGATATGTACGATCATCAGATTAATGACCTCAGTTTGGCCATTTTCTTGGGGTGGAAGGCAGTGGATTTGGTGAGCTTGGTATCCAACAATGACTAGAGGTTCGACTAGAATGTGCCGAGGAACCGACTGTCCCGATTTGAGACAATGGTTTGTGGGATCCCAAAGTGCACCCAGACGCGTTCAAAGAAGAGCTTGGGAGTGGGCTCTGTAGTGATGTTCTTGCAGGCGGCCAGAATCACCATCTTGGAAAAGCGATCAACAACCACAAAAACACAGTCATTGCCCCTCTTGGTGGATGGTAGGCCTGACATGTAATCCATGGAGATGGATTCCCACAACTTGTCAGGAGTAGGAAGAGGGGTGTATAGGCCCTGTTTCTTAGTGGTCGGTTTGGCAATAGTGCAGGCGCTGCAGGACCTGATATACTTGCCGACATCCTGTTGAAGTTTCGGCCAGTAGAAATGTTTTTGCCAATCAACACCTCGGTTGGTACTTCCTGGTTTATACTTGATGTTGAGGTGGAACTGCTGTAAGTATGTGGACCACTTCTGATGGCGGTCATTCTGCAATTTGGCTTGGGTCTGCATGAACTGTAGTGGCTTGTGATCAATGTGGATGACTGTCTCCTTCCACAGAATGTAATGTCTCCATTGGCGGCAGGCTTGCACAATGGAGTACATTTCTTTGTCGTAAGTAGGGTACTTACGAACAACATCTGATAGTGTCTCACTATGATACGCCACGGGGTGGCCGTGTTGAGTGAAAACGGCGCCCACAACATAGCTCGAAGCATTTGTCTCTATCTCAAAGGGATGCTGCAGGTTTGGTAATGAAAGTATTGCGGATGAGCACAAACGCTGCTTCAAATCATCGAAGGCTTGTTGTTGGGACAGGCTCCATACAAATTTTTCCTTACTGCCACCCCTGGTTACTTGGCTGAGGGCCCATGCGATATGAGAGAATCCCAACACGAACCTCTTATAGAAATTGGCGAGGCCTAAGAAGCTCCGAAGCTCGGTGAGTGTGGTTGGGTCTGGCCAGTCACGGATGACATGGATCTTGGCTGGATCCACATGCACACCATGTTGATCAACGATGTAGCCTAAGTAATGGACCCTATCCATGTTGAAGGAACATTTTTCCAAGTTTGCATATAGTTTGTGCTACCGTAGGGTGTGCAGAACCTGCTGAATATGCTGCAAGTGTTCCGCCCAAGTCTTGCTGTAGATGAGGATGTTATCTAGATACACCACTACAAAAGTACTGGTGAAAGGTTGCAGGATATCGTCCATCATCCTCATAAACGTTGCTGGAGTATTTGTCAAACCAAAGGGCATGACCAACCATTTAAAAAGACCTTTTGACATGAAGGCGGTCTTCCATACATCTGTATGTTTTATTAGGACCTGGTGGTAGCCAGACTTTAGATCAATCTTATTGAAGTATTTGGCCCCCGTGAGCTGATCAAGGAGGTCGTTGATTCGGGGAATCGGGTACCGGTTTCAGACTGTGATTTTGTTCAGGACTCAATAATCAATGCAGAGTCGCCAGGTCTCGTCTTTCTTCTGCACCGGTATGATTGGGCTCCCACAAGGCGATGAGCTGGAACGGATGTGCCCCTTGTGGAGCAGTTCTTGGATCTGCCTCTTGATCTCCTCGTTTTCTAATAGAGCGGCAATAGACCGACCCATTGGGTAGTGGTGCACCTGGAGTCAGATCGATGGGATGCTTGACCTGGCAGTGCAGGGGTACCTTGGTAGGAGAGGAGAAGATATCTGAGTATTCTTCCACGACCTTTTCCACTTGCTTCTATTGTGTGGAGCGACCGCAGAGGCCCTTGATGTGGCTGCGATCTTTCGTTTACTCTGAGAGCGAATCACGAAGAAGACAAATTTCCCAGTCTGAGAGTTGGACCTTCCTGCATTGCTTGGCAGAGATGAAGGAAATAGCACTAGGAGGGACTGCCTCGGGTATCCTGTACAATTTCTTGTTCAAAGTAATAATAACACTACGAGGCATAGACTCATATACAACATGACGTTTCCATAAATAAGGTTGGCCCAAAAGAACATTACAAACTTCGAGAGTAGCAACATCACACATTACCTTGTCTTTGAAGGGCTTGATGCCGTACGACAGTTGACACTGTTGGCTGATGCGGAGATCGCTTCCTTGGCGGAGCCATCCAATGGTGTAGGGCTGCGGGTGCAGCATTGTCGGCAGGGCTAGCTGCTTGACGACCTCTGCTGAGATGAGGTTCTTCTGGCTACCGCTATCAACGATGAAGTGCAACGGGGTGCCTTTTATCCACATCTGCAAATGGAAAAGACGCTCGCCTTCTTCTGGCTCGTCTGGTTCACCAGGCTGGAGCTTGGTGGTATCAACGGTGGCAGTGGGTTCCGCGTCAATGATCCGTCTTACCCTTTTTGGTTCTGACTCAGAGTCAGAACCCGCATCTGATTTAGAGGCTTTCACTTCGGCCACCAACCACTGCTTTGAGCGACAATCAACAGTGTTATGCGAAGGGCTCTTATTGAAGTCGCACCGCTTCTTGGTACCCTTCTTTGTCTTTCTGGTGTCCTCCTTTGCTTGCGGCTTGGACTGGTTGTCCTGATATCGTCCATCTTTGCTCTGTCCTTTGTTTTGTAGGATGGGGTTGCCCTTTCCTAGTTTTTGCTGTGAGGGGTTCCATGGCCCAAATTGTCGCGTCTTTTGTTTGAGCTTCTGCTCTATTTTGACGACATATCGATAGTCCGCGCCCAAGGATGAGATGTCTAGAAATTCCATTTCGGCCTGGATGTATCTATGCAGAGCATCGCGATACTTGAGCACCAAATGTCGCTCTGAATCTTTGATACCCAACTTGGTGCACAGGGTATGGAAGATATTTGTGAAATCTGGCACAACTTGGTCTCTTTCTTGCTGCAGTGGTCCATTTGGTATATAAGTGGTCATAACTTCTGATAGGGTAGTATTGTTCCTTGATAGCATCCCTGAAGGATTCCCAGGTGGCCGCGACTGTAAATAATGAGGGTTCCTCTGTTTCCTTTTGCTCACAGAAAGTTTCCCACCAATCTTTGACATGGGGAATGGCTTTGAGGAGCGCAAAAGTAATTTTTTCTCTATTTGAAAAGTTATGGATAGAAAAATACTTTTCTAGTAGATTCAACCACTTGTCTACAACATCTGCGTCTATCTGACCTTCAAATATAGGAATATCGAAGTTGATTTGTACCTTGAAGGGGGCGGCGCCGCAGCTTGAGGAAGATGCGTCGCTTGTTGGTAACCGCCGAAGGATTTGCGCGAAACCATCCATCATCTCGTTCCTCTGTTGCGAGAGGGCTTCCTCAAGCAACATTTTGAAAGGATCTCCTGTCCCATCATCTTTCTTTTCTTCTACCATGAGAGGTCATTTGGGCATGTGAGAGCTTTTGTCCTCAAGAGAAACAAGCTCGAGACCCAATTCTTTGTACCTTGACCTCGTTGGGGACATGCATTAAGACGACAAGGAGCAAACCGCTCTGATACCACTGATCCGGATTTTATGAGCAGAACGAAATGAATACAGATTATTAAAAGATGCTTAACACAAAATAATAGAGATACAGTAGAACTGGTTTTCTATTCAATAAGGAAATATGCTGAAACTGTAAAATGCAACGGAAAACAAGCTTGCTAGAATGGTGGCGGCTTATCTCTGAGAAGAGATGTGACGACCGTGCTCATTTGTAAGAAGATGATTACAATGAGGCTCTGAAGGCCTTTTTACAATAAACAGGAATGTCAAAAACCCTAGACATCCAAAAGCCTAACCCTAGCAGATGAAGCGCCAAAAGTCATGTAGGCTCCGTTTGGGTAAGTTAGTACATCAACTTCTCGGGGTCATAACTTTTGCATACGATCTCCGTTTTAGTTGCACGATAGGGCATTTTCGACTGTGGTGAGCCCTAAAAACGCTTTTTAGGGCCTCAAGTCAGGGACTCGAAAACTAGGAAGAAAAAAACTGCCAAAATGAACCAGTTGGAATAGGTGGGAGGCCACCGACATCCATCTGGATCAGTGTATGAGAGTAGAAAGAAAGAAAGAGAATAATTTTTTTAATGTTCACAAGAAAGTACAACTAGTCACATTAGCAATGCGGGAGTCACAACTCCAATATCCTTAAAGAAAAGGATAATGAATAAACTAGAACTAAAGATTATAAAAGGTTAAACCCAGAAGGTAAATTCTAAAGGGAACTAAAAATAAATACATCATTATGTAGGAGCAGGATAAGTGACGAGACTCACTAATCTGCACCAGAATTAGATAAGGAGCAAATATGTGATTTAGCTATTGTTTGTAAAATGTTGTGTTTATGTATTAAGTGGCTTGAATGACGTGTGAGAGCATTTGTGTGTTGAGGGGGGTGTATCAACACACAAGTATGTGTTGAATGCTTAATGTCTACGACATGTGACTAATAAATGTAATGGCAGATAGTGTGTGTGTGTGTAAAATAAAGTGACACATAGATATGCAAGCTGTCACCTAGAATAGGAAATGAAGTCATAGGGAATACAGATAGTTATAGGGTATGGATTATAATTCAATATATCCCGTTGGGGAATTTGAATCACTACCTTTATTGCAAATTTCTCTTTTTGATTCCTGTAACTCTTCCTCAGATTCTTTACACTTCAGAGAGTGTCAATCCTTTTGAGCCATCTATTTTATGGATTGTTTAATTTCTGTCTCCGGTTTATTTTATTTGCAACTGACTGATGAATCTGTCTAATTTAGCTTGACAAAGCATAGGCATAATATTTATAGATTGGCTTGCCTTTCAGCTAGTCTTGCCTTCCGGCATGGTTCTAGATAGTTTAACTGTTTTAAGGCCACTTTGAATTTGTCCTCTGGGTTAATGGCGAAAATGATGTCTGTAATAATAATTTGATATATTTTGTGAAATATGTGGTTCTGAGCCAGATTCCTCAAAGAGAAAAAAATTCTTTTCTCAGTATCCCAAAGATCTCTTCAAGTGAGCATACCTTTTCTGGTAAGGAATTTGACATCAGTCTTGAAGAGTGATCCCTTTAGCCTGCAGGTCATGTGAAGGACCCATATGTTGCTAGAACCCATGTCTCTTCGATGTCTGAGCACTTGAAACTTGAAAGTTCCATCAGAGGTGTTGAAAGACTAATTGCCATGCTTTCCATATTTTTCAAGCATAGGAGATCCTTCAACAGTGATGCCTGAAGCATCGCATGCAATGTCAGCCAAGATCAGATTTGCTTTTCATACCAAGAATATGAGAAGTTGTCATTGTTTGGTGCTGTAGGAAAATTTGCCAATGAGCATTGCCTTTAAACCCTACAATCCATTTAACTGCCAAAATCACTTCCTCTGTGTGAAAATTTGTAAGCCTCAAGTGTTCCATGTCTTCCGTCAGGGTACAAAACCCCCAGGAGGCCAACGGAAGCCTCTCTCTTCCTATTTGGTGTATGCTGAAGATAGTTATGGAGAATCTGCTCCAGCTTATCAAAATTAGAAGCATGGGGAAGTCAGCAGGAAGAATGTAGAGATGTCCTGCTGTGATACATCTTTCTCACAATATTGTGTGAACTGTGCATTCTATTCTTTGCTATTCTTTTTGCTGGTCAGTGTTTTAATTTTTCTACTTAAGTTTTTGATTTATATGCTGGAGTTTCTTGCATATATATTCTTTGGTTATTTAATATTTATATTATTTCTATTGATTGTATTGGCCAAAGCTTGGTGAAAGAACTGCAAACATACTGAAGTATCTATTTCCGGTTCCCAAAGCTGATACAAAGCGTATCATAACATTTGCAAATCAGTCAGACTATATCTCTTTCAGGTACGTATCATATATACCCTGTATAGTTTTGTATTTACGTCAAGATCGAGTTGGACTTTTCAGATTACATGGCAGATATTTATCCTTCCTAACAATGTCTTCTTTCTTGAACATTTGGGTAATTGTATTGATAATTGAACATTTCATCCATATACTAATAAATGAGGCTACATCTGTGACGTGAAAATGCTAATTTCCTTTTCCTGTTTCTTTACCTTGCATTGTGGGCCATAATACAAGTAACGCACGTGGACATTTCTAAATTGAATGATGTATTTTATTTGCTTTGATTGAAGATCACAACAACTTTTGAAAGGAGAAACAAATAAAAACATAATTTGAATGGAATCCAAATACTTGTAAAATGTTTTGGGTAAGGACAAGCTCCTCAGCCATCACTGGTTCTCCCCTCTTTATAGTTCAAGCTGTTCAGCCTGTTATATTTCATCTGGAATATTGGTTATATTGGAAATTGTCTTTCCTCATAATTGGCTAATATATGCGACGAGTTTCTCAGTGTTAATCTATTGACTTATCTTAAAATAAAACTTGATCATCTTTCATAGAATTATGTCGTTGCATCATCTTAAAGAGGGACTTTTGATGGCATGTTAATATTTTTGGAAGCTTTATTATTGTCTTTTGATCTTGCGCCGAGAACATGTTCATAGACATGCAATTTTTAGTGCAAATTATGTTTTTTATGGGCAGGATATGGTTATTGTGGAAGTGCTTAGCATGGCCAAAGAAAACCGGTATTAAGCATCAATTGACTCATGCATATGTTATAAGTTGGCTGGCATCCTTTAATGCGTTTTCAGGCTAACCCATTGTTATCCCCCACTTTTAGCGATAACTAAGGAGATTATGTCTCGAGGCCCACAGGTCCTAGACATGGAGTACCGAGAGCCAGATCGACTTGAGCATGGCCCTGGAGGGCCCATCTTTTCTTCCTTTCAGCGCCTCCACTTTGTCAGCAGTAGCAACATCCGTCACCTCGACTTGGTCCTGTATCAGAGATGGTTCTTGCTCCATGAGGTAATGAGTCCGGGTATCATGGCATGTGTCACTCTGATCCTCAAAACCTTTGAATATGTGCATTTATTTCTTTTTGTTTCTAACGGGTGCTTGGATCTTATACTTATTCACTTGATCATGTCTGGGGGAATGACAGGATGCCCTAGCAAGCTTGTGCCCATAGGTTTTGAGTTGCCACTGGGGGGATTTCTGAAAAGTCATTGTCCGCTACCGTCATACTTACCGTTTTCCATCTTACTTCTCGCTCATCCATCCCATTTCATTGTTCCGGGCATTGGTTTGGCCAATCTTTCCAGGGTTGCACCTTGTCTTGTGGGAAGACGGGGCTAAAGGCCCAGAGGGTAAAAGCAAGCTGTCAAAAAGATAAAAGCCTAAAAATAAAACCTCGAGATGCTTCGCCCAGGGATCCTCAAGAAAGCAGTAAAAAGATTCTCAGAAAGAAACAAGAGGGACCCATAAAAAATAATAAAACAAGACCTAGTCAGAGGATAGGGGGTCTCATCACGAGCCAGCCTATTAGGTTCATGGGCATCTAGCGGTATGACACTACTAGCAGCTGGTCACCACGCCAGGGTAGCGACTCTTGGTTGCATGGCTAAGAGAAAGGGGGTCTCATCACGAGCCAACCTTCTCATTTCCGTGAAAATGCTTTTGGGTAACATTGCCACCACTGGTTACCAGGCCATGGTAGTGTCCCCTGATTCGCTTCTTGAAAGAAAAAAAACAAATAAAGAAATAAGAATAAAAGGGATAAATGGGCTTGGAAACATTTGCAACTAGGATAGGTGCAACTCGCCTTCTACAAAGTCACACACAGGTAAGCCTTGCATTTCCCTTCTATCATTGCACCCATTGTCAGGACATCCCTTATCCACCTCATCCATTTAAACATGACTTGGATTTGATATCTTACGGAAACAACTCATTTCCAGTGGAAACTTGCCCAATAGGATGCCCTGTCACTTCCTCCAAACTTGCCTTGCAGATTTGTATAATGTCTTTGAGCACTTGATTGGGTAGAAAGCGTTTTATGCACATGTTTAATAAAATTGATGATTGGATGTGATTGACATTGCTATGATCCCTGTGACTTATGAGCCCATGGAGGGCGTATATGTTGATGTGCAGGATCATACCCGACGGACAAGTACCATGTTGGATAGGTACACATGGGAAGATGATTAGTTCGGACCTCCATGGGGCTGAAGAGTCCACCAGATGGATGTTGAGACCCCAGCAGGGGGCAAAGCCGAGCAAACCTATACCGAGGGCGGTTGTGCCCTCTCCATTGAGACGTTGGCCTTGGAAGGCCCATGACGTCACCTATGACCTCCTATGATGCCATCCAATGATATGGGAGTTTGGGAGGCAATTATGGCATGATTGGCACGTGTGGCAGCTTCCAGAAGCCCAAGGAGGGCTAACGTTTTGCTCCAGGAGGCCACATTTTCCCTAGAAAGCGCTAACGTCACCCTAAAGGGGCATGACATCCTCATTATTTGCTTGATTAGGGTTTTAATTTATGACATTTATTGTAAAACAATATTATTTGGTATTTTGGCCTTGTCGGCCTTTTGGTGACCTAAATTAAATTAAGGTCACTTGTTATTTTGTATAAATAGAGAGCTAAAACTCTCTAATTTTCATCATCTTTCACTCACCACTTGTTGAGGTCTCAAATTTTCGGCCCTCTTAGGGTTATTGGCTGAAATTGTGGCGCACTTGTTGAAGGAGACTTCTTTTGGTGATTTTTGTGCATTTGTCTTGGTGGAAGGTTTACAACTAGGGTTTGGCTATATGAATGCTTGGTGAATGTAAGTAAATTTCTGCAAAACACTTCTTTATTGAATGGTTATGGTATTGTTTACTTGCATTTTGTTATTATAATTTGCTGGATTAAACCCTAGGTGACAAGCACATGTTGGTGTCCTTGTCTCATGTCCCTACTAAGTTAAAGAGCCATTTGATTTTGCTGAAGTTAGATAGACCCTTGACATAGCAATACTCTAATCCTATTCTTCTAGCCTAGCCGTTTTTTTATCTTGTCTTTGAGCTAAGAAAGGAGAAAATGCACTAAGGCCTAGGGTTTCTACACCTTAGTGAGCCGTTTTCCCTAGGGTTTGATTGATGAAGCGTTACCTTAGCAACACTTCATCATCAAACTCTCTTATCCTTAGCCATATCATCTATCACTCAAGCTAGTCGTTTTATTCTTGTCAATGAGCTGAAGGAGGAGAAAGCACTAGGGCCTAGGATTTTTACACCTTGGTGAGCCTTTCTCCCCTAGGGTTTCATTGTTGAGGCCTTGCTTTAGCAACACCTTGACATTTAACCCTCTTGTCTTCAGCCATATCATTTCTTGCTCAACCTAGCCGTTTAAATTTGTCTTTTGAGCTAGAGAAGGAGGAAGACGCACTAAGGCCTAGGTCATCTACACCTTAGTGAGCCGTCTCCCCTTGGGTTTGACTTGTTGAAGCCTTGCTTTAGCAACACTTCAACATCAAACCCTCTTGTCTCTAGCCCCATCACTATCATCTCGACCCTTCAACATTTGTAGCCATTTTGATTCCATTTGCCCTAATAAAGCACTGATCTAAGACCTCCATTGTTTGAGTACCTTGATGACAACTTCAAACAACCAAATACTTTGAACAACTACTAATCCTTCTAACCCTAGCTTAGACTAACAATCACTAACCCTATTGCTGTCGTCATCTATTTATGCTATAAACATCTCCATGCAACATTTATTTTATCTTTAAAGCAATTGAATGATTGGCTAAGGTGTTGTTTCTAGTGTTGATTTTGTTACATTGATTGCCATTAGCATTTATTTTGAAGTGATATATTATAATCATTGCCATTATATATCGTTGACTTGCTTCATCAATATTGTTTATCAATTGCTTTATATCAGAAGTCCATGATTATATGAAGTACTAACCAAGCAAGTGATCTTGCATATGCATAGTTTCTTTGTTGCTTTGTCTCAGGCAAGTATACCGTTTTTGGTTATTACTTATCTTTATTGGCTGGTTAGCTGGGACTTTCTGATCGATGGTGACTTGTGAGGGGGAAATTATCACTTAGCCTTTCAAGCCTTTGCCTTCTGAAAACCCCAGGTCAGCGAGGACGTCTCCCTTGGGCCTTACCTCCCTAAACAGAAAGAGTTATCCCATTGAAGTGACAGTGGTGGAATAGATTTAGTTTCGCCAGTTTGCACTTCTACCATCCGTCTTTTACCTTAACTACAAACTGTGCGATGATATTTTGGTGTCGTTGCCGGGAAACACTGAGTCAATTCTACTAAAAGACGACACTTTTCAGTAAGCCTTTCCTCAAGAGCCTTTATCTTACAAAGCTTACCCGACGACTCCACTAAGGGTGATTCCCTTGATTCTTTGATAATTTCAAGAAAATTATCTGGCCACTCCAGTGATGACGAAGCCAAATATGACTTCTCAATGGGATCCGGGAAACTACAAGCCTTTAGACATGAGTAAAATCTCGGGATACCCTAGACAAATGCCCCCGAAGTATGAAAAATGGCTCCCTAGATTCACTAGTAGTGATAGGGAAAGACCCGACTATCACATGAGTAATTTTTGGGCTTTCTTTCAGCTCCACCCTATCAGTGATGATGCTGAAGACTTGGTAATTAAACTCTTCTCTGCCACTCTGCATGGAAATGCTAGAAGATGGTATGATAATCTTCCAGCTGCTAGCATCACATCTGTGGACCAGTTAGAAGAAACCTTTCTTATGAGTTGGGGCATGAAATTGGAAGATATCCAATTATTACGTAAAGGACTCGAATACATAAGATAAACTGAGGATGAGACTGTCAGGGCTTTTGAGGTTAGGTTTCAGATGTTGCTATACCAGATTCCTAGAAGCCATTATCCTGAAGACAAGTACCTCGTGTATCTCTATACCAATGCACTTCTGGGACATTTGAGCTTCCTCTTCAACAAAAAGGGTCCAAAAACACTCAAAGAAGCATATAACATGGCTTTAAAAATTGAGGCAAATATCTCCTTGTTTAGGGAAGGACATTCCTTTTCCCCAGATGCCTTTAGTTTGGAGAGATTAGTTTCCCTTGAGATCTTTACTGAAAATTCACAAGAAAGAAGGGAACAAGTTATCAATCAGCAGAATGAAGACACAGTTGAGGAGCTGGAACCTAAGCAAAATGATGAAGTATCAACCTAGGCTCCTCCCTCTGATGAAGTCGTCCACTAACCATTTCCTCCTGCACAACAAAGGGACGATGAGGTTAGTTGCTTTCCTTTTCAGGATTACGATGTCACCTTGTTCCATGATTCAGAAAATGAAGGAGAAATGGAAGCCTTGAACGAGGTAGATATTCCTTGCTGTACAACTGAAGATGAAGAGGCAATTCATGAGGATGAAACAATGATGCATGTTGAAGACACCCAAGTCCGTAAAGCTTATGCACAAGAAGAAACAGTAAGTTACCCTCCTCTACAAGATTTTGATGATTTTCTACTTCATGATTTGGGGAATGAGGAGGAGATGGATGAGACTTTAAAAGTTCTAAATCCTTCATGCTATGATACATATAGTGACATAGTTGATATTGATGAGTTCTTACATGTCGGAAGATGTAAATGGGATGTAATTGGTTTTGGTATGGACCCCGTTTACGACATTGAGAATCATTTCCAAGTGTTGCCTTCACAGTTATCACTACAAGATACTTTTGATTTTGATCAGTGACAACAAGGAGATGATATATTTGCTCATACTTTTCAAACACCCAAGGATGACCTAGTGCCTTGTTTTCCTGATGATTTTCAGTCTTACCTTGAGGGTTTTGATGAGTACTCCTCTGAGTACTTGGATTCATTCAATGAAGAAGATTATCAACCACCGTTGTGCTCAAGTTTTGATAGGAGTAAGGATGTTGTTTGCCTGAAGAAGAGCCCTTGTGACAACTTTCTCCAGCCACCTCCGATTACTTTACTTTGCTGTGTCTCTAGAGGTGTAGTTGGGAGATTTGTCTCTTGTATTGAGTTTTCTTTGGGGCAAACCCTAGAGTCCAAGGGTTGGTTGAATACTACAAGAATAAGTCCGTCATCTTAGTGTTTCAACTTTCCCTTAAAAGTTTGCCAGTCATTTACTAGATCCTTGTCAATCCCTCCTAGTGTTTCAGATTGTGAGAACGTCCTAGGTAGTTAGCGTGCAGACCTTTTGAGTTAGTCTTCTAAACCTTTGATCTTTCACAATCCCTTCCTGAAGTGGATTGAGCACTCTCCTCAGAGAATGACTTGGCATGATTTTATCCCTCCCACCCGCCTCCGTGAGTTAGAGCTTGTGATGTCCGATGATATGATATATTCTCTAACCCATGTTATTTTTGTGCTTAACTTATCATTGTTTTGGTTTATGATGAAGCACAAAGGCAGAGATCGTGGGACGTTGCTGGATTGGTTTCATTGGTCATTTGACTACACCTAGCATCCAACCAGCAGGTAAGTGCAGGTAAGTAGGTAGGCATTTGCATTCATTGTATATACCATTGCATTGCATGCTAGAGTAGTTTTCTTTCACACTTGTACATATGATTGCTTTTGTTTATTATATATATATGAGCTGGGGGTGATATCACCACCCCAAATGATCACACTGATAGTTGCTATTGAGATCAAGCAGGTTACAGGTTATGCCAGAGATGCTGAGGTTCTCATGCGCTCTAAGGTGAGCACATGTCCCTGAGTTGGAACCAGATGTTATCCCCCACTTTTAGGGATAACTAAGGAGATTATGTCTCGAGGCCTACAGGTCCTAGACATGGAGTACCGAGAGCTAGATCGACTTGAGCATGGCCCTGGAGGGCCCATCTTTTCTTCCTTTCAACGCCTCCACTTTGTCAGCAGCAACAACATCCATCACCTCGACTTGGTCCTGTATCAGAGATGGTCCTCAAAACCTTTGAATATGTGCATTTAGTTCTTTTTGTTTCTAATGGGTGCTTGGATCTTATACTTATCCACTTGACCATGTCTGGGGGAATGACAGGATGCCCTAGTAAGCTTGTGCCCATAGGTTTTGAGTTGCCACTGGGGGGATTTATGAAAAGTCATCGTTCGCTCCCATCATACTTACCGTTTGCCATCTTCCTTCCTGCTCATCCATCCCATTTCATTGGTCCGGGCATTGGTTTGGCCAATCATTCCAGGGTTGCACCTTGCCTTGTTGGAAGCCGGGGCTAAAGGCCCAGAAGGTAAAAGCAAGCTGGCAAAAAGATAAAAGCCTAGAAATAAAACCTCGAGATGCTTCGCCCAAGAATCCCTGAGAAAGTAGTGAAAAGCTTCTCAGCAAGAAACAAGAGGGACCCATAAAAAATAATAAAACAAGACCTAGTCAGAGGATAGGGGGTCTCATCACGAGCCAGCCTATTAAGTCCATGGGCATTTAGCGGTATGACACTACTAGCAGTTGGTCACCACGCTAGGGTAGTGGCTCTTGGTTGCATGGCCAAGAGAAAGGGGCTCTCATCACGAGCCAACCTTCTCATTTCTGTGAAAATGCTTGTGGGTAACATTGCCACCATTGGTTACCACGCCAGGGCAATGTTCCTTGATTAGCTTCTTGAAAGAAAAAAAGCAAATAAAGAAGTAAGAATAAAAGGCATAAATGGGCTTGGAAACATTTGCATCCAGGATAGGTGCAACTCACCTTCTACAAAGGCACCCACAGGTAAGCCTTGCATTTCCCTGCTATCACTGCACCCATTGTCATGACATACCTTATCCACCTCATCCATTTAAACATGACTTGGATTTGATCTCTTACAAAAACATCTCATTTCTAGTGGACACTTGCCCAATAGGACACCCTGTCACTTCCTGCAAACTTGCCTTGCTGATTTGTATAATGTCTATGAGCACTTGACTGGGTAGACAGGGTTTTATGCACATGTTTAGTAAAATTGACGATTGGATGTGATTGACATTGCTATGATCCTTGTGACTTATGAGCCCATGGAGGGCGTATATGTTCTTATTCAGGATCATACCCGATGGACAGGTACCATGTTGGATAGGTACACATGGGGAGATGATTAGTTCAGACCTCCATGGGGCTGAAGAGCCCACCAGATGGATGCTGAGACCCCAACAGGGGGCAAAGATAGGACAAAGTGTTTGCACCAGGGAAGAGCAGAACGTTCCACCAGAGGCAGCTGAGCAGACCTGTACCCACGGGGGTTGTGCCCTCTCCACTGAGACGTTGGCCTTGGAAGGCCCATGACGTCACCTATGACCTACTATGACGTCATCCAACGATATGGGAGTTTGGGAGACAGTTATGGCATGATTGGCACGTGTGGCAGCTTCTAGAGGCCCAAGGAGGGTTAACGTTTTGCTCCAGGAGGCCACATTTTCCCTAGAAAGGGCTAACGTCACCCTAAAGGGGCATGACGTCTTCATTATTTGCTTGATTAGGGTTTTAATTTATGACATTTATTGTAAAACAATATTATTTGGTATTTTGGCCTTGTCGGCCTTTTGGTGACGTCACTTGTTATTGTAAAAATAGTGAGCTAAAACTCTCTAATTTTCATCATCTTTCACTCACCACTTGGTGAGGTCTTAAATTTTTGGCCTTCTTAGGGTTATTGGCTGAAATTATGGTGCACTTGTTGAAGGAGACTTCTTTTGGTGATTTTTTGGCATTTATCTTGGTGGAAGGTTTACAACTAGGGTTTGGCTATATGAATGCTTGGTGGATGTAAGTAAATTTCTGCAAAACACTTCTTTATTGAATGGTTATGGTATTGTTTACTTGCATTTTGTTATTATAATTTGCTGGATTAGACCCTAGATGACAAGCACATGTTGGTGTCCTTGTCTCATGTCCCTACTAAGTTAAAGAGCCATTTAATTTTGCTGAAGTTAGATAGAGCTTTGACATAGCAATACTCTAATCCTATTCTTCTAGCCTAGCCGTTTTTTTATCTTGTCTTTGAGCTAAGGAAGGAGAAAATGCACTAAGGCCTAGGGTTTCTGCACCTTAGTGAGCCGTTTTCCCTAGGGTTTGATTGATCAAGCCTTGCCTTAGCAACACTTCATCATCAAACTCTCTTGTCCTTAGCCATAGCATCTATCACTCAAGCTAGGCATTTTATACTTGTTAATGAGCTGAAGAAGGAGGAGAAAGCACTAGGGCCTAGGGTTTCTACACCTTGGTGAGCCTTTCCCCCCTAGGGTTTCATTGTTGAGGCCTTGCTTTATCATTTAACCCTCTTGTCTTCAGCCATATCATTTCTTTCTCAAGCTAGCCGTTTAAATTTGTCTTTTGAGCTAGAGAAGGAGGAAGATGCACTAAGGCCTAGGTCATCTACACCTTAGTGAGCCGTCTCCCCTAGGGTTTGACTTGTTGAAGCCTTGCTTTAGCAACACTTCAACATCAAACCCTCTTGTCTTTAGCCCTATCACTATCATCACGACCCTTCAACATTTGTAGCCTTTTTGACTCCATTTGCCCTAATAAAGCACTGATCTAAGACCTCCATTGTTTGAGTACCTTGATCACAACTTCAAACAACCAAATACTTTGAACAACTACTAATCCTTCTAACCCTAGCTTAGACTAACAATCACTAACCCTATTGCTGCCGCCATCTATTCATGTTATAAACATCTCCATGCAACATTTATTTTATCTTTAAAGCAATTGAATGATTGGCTAAGGCGTTGTTTCTAGTGTTGATTTTGTTACATTGATTGCCATTAGCATTTATTGTGAAGTGATATATTACAATCATTTCCATTATACATCGTTGACTTGCTTCATCAATATTGTTTATAAATTGCTTTATATCAGAAGTCCATGATTATATGAAGTACTAACCAAGCAAGTGATCTTGCATATGCATAGTTTCTTTGTTGCTTTGTCTCTAGTAGGTACACCCTTTTTGGTTATTACTTATCTTTATTGGCTGGTTAGTCGGGGCTTTCTGATCGGTGGTGACTTGTGAGGGGGAAATTATCACTTAGCCTTTCAAGCCTTTGCCTTCTCAAAACCCAGGTCACCGGGGATGTCTCCCTTGGCCCTTACCTCCCTAAACAAAAAGAGCTATCCCATTGAGGTGACAGTGGTGGGATAGTCTCAGTTTCGCCAGTTTTCCCTTCTACCATCCGTCTTTTACCTTAACTACAAACTGTGCGATAACACCCATTACATTAACTCTACCTTATACATTCCACCTGGTATAAGAATATTTAGTTGACAAAGACCTATTCCATGAAAATTACCCTCCTAGATGTGCATGCATGGTGGTTAGCTGAACACTTTCTTTTATCTCTTTATGCTTATTAACATACTGGAGAGTAGAATATACTACGTAGAACTAAGTGGCTACTGGAGAGAGCTATCCTATTTACCAAGGTCAGTCAGCTACGCAACCATATGTGGGAATGTGACGGGGTAAAATATGATTCCCAATTATTTGGTATCACTCTACATTCTGTCACTTAATTTGTCAACCCGGGGTTCAATTTATACTTGCGAGGCACCCGGTGTAGTATACACATAAGAGAACTTTCACGAACCTATCGGAAAATACCAACTAAACTAAACTATGCATAAGTCAAAGAAAGCCATAAAAGGATAAAGTCACAGTGCTATAACCCCCATCCCAATTGGTGGTACCTCTCAGGATAAGGTGTTTGAGCTCCCATAACCCTATACCCTCACATATTCACCTAGTGGGGTCACAAGTACAGTGATTTTGTAGCACACACCATCAAAGCAAAGGAAGCTACCTAATCTGTTCTAATTTACATACTGAAATTTCAGAAGCAAAGTTGTCATTTAATAATTATGTTGGAACTATACCAACAGATTACATCATCCCCAAATCATAATTTTGTTATTGATAATCCAAACACTGCTACAGCTAAAGAATGCAGACCCAGATTTAGCAGATGATGTCAATATAAGTAAAGGACAAGAGGGAAATCAATAATCTGCAAAAGTATGAGTTCTAACACATTCTATTCATTATTCTTCAGCAATTGCAGGTGGCCATTATGCAGGCTATGGCCATTCTACAACAGATATGTATCTTAGAAAGAATTCAAATAACTAACAGCGACCTAAACTAGTATTTAACAACTATATATATATATATATATATATATCTATATATGCAAAAAAGTGAAAGAGCACAATGCCATTCCTGTGAGTGGGCCTTGCCTCACTGGTAGGCATGTGCTCACAACTCCACACATTAACATCAGTCTTTTATTAAATCAAAAATTGGCAAAGTCTGGTAATAGAGCTCTCAACTCTCACACAGTCTATCCACAACCACTCTCACACACAATATCTTCTATCGTCCTCTTGGATGCTAGCACACTCGTATATATACAATGTGAGGGAATCTAGTTGCTCCAAAGATGGAGTGACCAACCCCTATTATGCTGCAAATAAGTTAAACAAACTTAATATTCTATTTCCCGCTGATTTGCTCAGCGTCATGATGTTATACAATAGCCAATGAAATGTTAACTAATTCCTAGATTCCATAGGTGTCTCATAACTGATGGCTGAATCAGTTGGACTGTTGTGTGCAAATGTGCTCGTATCCTATCTTGGGAATTATCACGTGCTGAGTGCTGGAACTTTGTGGCACATAGGCATATGTTGAAGGTGTTTGCATTAATTCATTTTTTTGATATATCTTAATGCTGAGAAATAGAACCTTACGGAAGGTATTTAAATTAATTTCTTTATTTTTGATTTATCTTTATGCTGACCGCTGGAACGTTGCTGAAGGTAGACTCATTTCTAATATATCTTCTTGAAATACTCTCGTGCACTTGCAATTCTTCATATGCCTGGAATACTTGCACTTTATAATTATGGTCAGATTACTAAAGATCACACATATATTTAGGCGGTTCTTAAGCTGCTATAGGCTTGATTCCGTAGCAGGCTGCTATAGGCCTGATTCTGTAGCAGACTGCCATAAGTTTGATTATGTAGCAAGCTGCTACAGGTCTGATTATGTCGTAGATTTGAACACATGAGAACCCTGCACTTGTATCAACTACAAATGACTTTAAATTTATGGTAATGGATGTGAAATGACCCTGATTTGAAGAATATATAGACCTTTTGTTGGATTTAATGCAGCTGCAAGAGCCATTCTCCTGGAGGATGGCATAAGACCCTAGCTGTGGACTAGGGCCCCCAACACACTCTGGGGTTTCTTGGTATGAGACCAAGCAGTGAGTGCCATGGCAAAAGACCCTTGTGAGGGATCCCAGTGGATGACTCGGGTTCTTGGTCCAGGACCAAGCAGTAAATACCCTAGATGTATTCTAGGGCCCTTGGATGTGTTCCAGAGAATCCTTGCCCGATGCTTGGATTGATTCTTGGATGTGTTCCTTGGTGGTTGATATAAGTCCCTAGATGTGTCTAGGGCCCTTGGATGTGTTCCAGGGAACACATGCTTAAAGCATGGGTTGATCCTTGGTCTTGTACCTTGGTGTATAAGACCCCAAATATGTTCTGGGGCAACCTGGTCTTTGACCAAGTAGATCTTGGTGTAATACCAAGATGTGTTGATTTGTGATCCTCTTCCTCTCCCCCAGGATGGTCCATAGGACCTAAGAGAGAATATGAAGATGGACATGACCACATTGTGTGATGTACCCCCTTATGTAGTGATGATAAAGTTTATTGGTCACCTTGAGATTCATATGGAGACGTTTTGCCACTAAGGAAACCCCTTGATTGATCTTCACCCTTGGTTTTTGAGTTTGGGTTTGAGTGGGGTTTTTAATTTTGTTTTAGGGTTTTGTAATGATTAAATTAGAAATAGTAATTAATATTTAATGTGACATATTAATTTAATATTTATATTAAATAATATGTCATATTAATTAATATTTTATTAACCTAAGCCCTAGACTAAAACTATAAATTAGAATCCTACCTCACTAGTCCCTTACACACTTACTCTCATTCCTCTTCAAGGTTGCAACTACCTCAGTATTGGTTTCTTCTCAGATCTGCGACCTTCCTAGCTGGACAGTCCTCTTCAGTTTTGCGGCCTACTGGACTGTTCCAGATTTGGTTTTGTTTTTTTTGTGGTGGAAGGTTATACCTTGGTGTTATCTGGCTGGTTGGTTCCCTGTTGGTTTCTCTCACTATTTCTAGGTCACTCCTGCTGTTCAGATCTGCTGTCTTCTAGCAACCGACCTCCTCTTACTGTTCATATCTACTGTATTTGCAGTCAACTCTCTTTTCTCTGTGTGAGATCCGTGTGGTATTGTAGGTAACCCTCTACTGTAGGTTGCCCTCCACTCCTTGTGTATAGATCTGGATCTAGTGAGGGCCGCGACTGTCCTTCTTCTCCAAGATTGCTCAAACCAGAGATCAACTTATAGCAATAGGAGTTGTTGTAGATGATGACAACCTTGTGCAAACTGCAGTTGATGGACTCCCTGAGTCATGGCGAGTTTTTCTCGCTTCATTCAATGGAAGAGAAGCTCAACCTAACTTTGACATATTATGGCATGACTGCTTAGAAGAAGAAGGAAGACTCAAAAGCAGAAATGAACATTCATTTCTAAGAGATCATGCCCTTTTAGCGAAAGCTAAGAAATAGAAGACGTTTCCTTAATCTAAAGGCAAAGGTAAGAAACCTCAAGGTAAGTTATCTCATCTTAATCCTCATTTATTTAAAGTAAGATGTTTTAACTGCAATAAGCTAGGACATTATGCAAAAGATTGCAGGAACCCTCCCTCTCAACAAAGAAGAAAAGGAAAGTTCCAAGCCTCAATTGCTACTGAAGAGGGTAAACCTCAATAGGAACCTCAAAGAAGACAAACCAGGGTTGCCACCAAAGAGCAAGAACAACATCCAGGATATTATCTTATCTCAGCTCTTTCTGGCACTATAACTAAGTCGGAGGAGATTTGGTTAATGGACAAGGGTGCTTCCAAACACATGACAGGTTTCAAACAAAATCTTGCAAACTATCGGGACAAGAAATTCAATGTAAAGGTAGAACTAGGTGATGATGGTACTTATGACATAAAAGGCTTTGGATCTGCTTCTTTCCAACTCCAATCAGGTAATATTTTTCATATTGATGAAATTCTTTATGTTCATGGTTTAAAGAAAAATTTAATCTCAGTTGAAGTGTTAGAAAGCAAAGGATACTCAATAGCCTTCACCAAAGCGAAGGCTCTCATGTGGCCTCCAAATGGAGACCTGAGAACTGCTATGAGGGGTACGACCAGGTCTGCGGCTAGCTTAACCTCACCATAGATTTTAAAGGAGGTCCGGCCTCAGTCTTTTGCCACTGAAATTTAAGGAGAGATCTGGCCTTTTTTTTTTTTTATACCAGCGACAAGGGTTTTTATTAGTCCTTAACCTGCACGACCTTCCTTCTGTTATCACTCCAGGAAACTCTCCTAGGTTGTATCTCAGAGATGCCTGGTAACTTAACCTTTTTGTAACTATTTTCTCAAAAATTGGTGTGGGTTTGGATCAAGATGAATATCTTAAATCACTGAATTGTATCTTCAAGACAGTCTAGCTATATTCATGCAATACAAGGCCTTCAAGAGCTATTATCAGATAGGTTTGTAAATCAAATGGATAAGAAAACCAATCAATTAACCAGAACATACATAGGCAATATATATGATAGGTCAACAAACTAGCAAAGGATGCTTATGATTCTTGCTTAACAATCAAAGGTAAGATGACAGTTACCATGGGACCTTTAAACATAGACAAAGGAATGATTTCAACTTAGGCATAGAAAAAGATAAAAGAGAGTCTGACAATAACAATGAAAGAAGCTTGCAGGCTTAATATATTAAGGAAAGTGTCTTTATCACAATAACAGTGGATTATAGAACTCAAAATCGAACCCTTTGTTCATCAAATGTTTTTGGCTTTATAGCCTTTACAAACAATTTCAAGATCCTCAAAAGATGGATCTGATAACCTCTTCCCCTATCTCAAATTCGAATTTGTGAGGTGGCTGGAAAAGACAAAAATTTATGGAAATATGCTGCTCAAAGATTTACCCATATCTCTCGAACCAAAACTGCCATGTAAAAACTGGAAGAGGCTTTTGTAGATTGGTTTGTTGTGAGAAAAAACCTCTCTCAGTTATTTGAGATTCGTTTTCATTTGCTTGTGATCTGCATTTCAAAAACATGTGTCAAATAGGGAAATTCTGAGATCCGAAAATTAGGGCTCAGATATGAATTCGATTCTCCCAATCTATGACACCGGTAGGAAAAATGAGAGAGGTTATTGTTCTTTGACATGTTATCAACAAAAACCTCCTCCCGTTTCTCAAAAATATTCTTCGGTCGCTCAGAATCATCATTTGAAAATGATGACCCAACACAGTAAAAACAGAGTTTTCTGCACTTTCGGTGGCTTAGAAGCCCTTTTGGAAAGGCGCTTTGCCACCAAAACCTGAGTTTTGACTTTTTTGAAGGGAAAACCAAATCAAATGTTTTTCAAACTTTATTACAAACCTAAGGCTCTAAAAAATGAACCTTAAAAAATTTAGAAATGTATTTTTCAATGACTTCCTATCACCTAAAATAAACAAATTTGACCGTGTTATTTGAGGAGATAGCACCTTCAAACTGTGCAACAGTGATCTTCAGGATCCACTTTGATACCATGTTAAGTTTTTGATATGCTTAAGCTGATGCATGTGTATTTTAGTTTCTGTTTAGTGTTAACTTAAACCATAACCATTTGCAACAACAATACAAGTGCTGCAATAAACCAAGATCACAAGAAGAATAACCATGCACAAGAACACAAGAAATATCCTGGGAAACCCTTCTACA
This sequence comes from Picea mariana, assembly GCA_032191745.1. Classification (NCBI taxonomy): domain Eukaryota; kingdom Viridiplantae; phylum Streptophyta; class Pinopsida; order Pinales; family Pinaceae; genus Picea; species Picea mariana. The sequence goes on from JASDQU010106441.1 coordinate 313,101, forward strand.
CAAGGGAAGAAAACCCCACAATCCTTTGCTATATTCTCAAGAGAAGATCCCCCATCCACCACCAAACCTAGCACACGAAAGGGTGCTGCTATGACTGAGAAAACTAGCTCTTAGAAAAGTGTGAGCCGTAGTTCTCATAATTTCAGACCTCAACTTCTAAAATCATGAGATGACACAATGATAAGTGTGTAATCCTCAATAGGGATTCTCCTTTATTTATACAAAACTTATCACATCAAATTATGTGTATATTGGCATAATAGGGCCACCCTGTACAACTTAATGATATAATAAATATAATTAATAATTACAATATTAATTATCTTTACATGGTGGGGTCGACTTGTACCCTTTACATCATAATTAGGGTTACAAGTAAATCTTACACTTAGACAATATAACAAGGGATCCACACATCCACTAGTGCTCAACCACTAGGGAGATGTCCACTTGTGCTCAACCATAGGGACTTCATACTCAACAGATCTTTATCTCAACTGAGTCCATAGGAGAATCATCTGGAGTACCACATCGTCTCATCTCTCACATAGAGGAGAACGATACACCCATCACATGGACACATCCAACACATGGACACACCCAACCACTAGGGGACGACTCAACTCTCTAGAGGAGAACGATGCCCCAACCACTGTGGGACGACTCAACTTTCACACAGAGGAGAGCAATGCCCCATCACGTGGGTATGCCCAACACTGGGCTCTCTTATAGGTCGACTCAACTCAGTCATAGATGAGAACGTATTCTGGAGGATGTCTCACAACGTTGCAATCATCAACAAATAGGGAGGCCTCATAATTAACTATCAATGATGTTCCCTTGTTGTGAATGCTGTTGTAAAATGATTGGTTGTAATTATCATTTTAAATAGCATAAATAACGAGGGAAGATTCTCACCTCAAGTAGGATTGATTAGTCTTTTGCCGTTCCACCATTAAATTTCCTCTTCTCCTTGATCCATTTTGTTAATCACTATTTAATTTGTGTTCTTGGCCATATTTTCGTAGGTTGAGTAATCCACAATTTTGTTTATTCCCTTGGGACATGTTCAGACAAGATAACTAATCTCATTGAACAAGCTAAGGACATAGCTGTTCTCTTTCAGTAGATCCTTAATATTCAAATGCAAATTACTTTGTTCCTTTTTAATTAGTCTAGTTATTGACATTTAGTCCTCAAGGACAGTTAGACTAAAGACAAGTTTGAATTCCTATGATAATGGCTTCTGCCACAATAAAATCTATCATCCACAAAAGTTTAAAGTGCCAAGCACCAAGGTGTTAGTTTTGTGCAACTTAGGAAGTGTTAGAAATAGGGAAAAATCAAAATAATAATGCTTTTAAAATTTTCTGTTTACTAGATAAGCATACACAGAACAGATTTGAACCAAATAAATATTTCTGAGTAGAAACAAATAAGAAACAAAATAGATTTGAAACAATAATTATTTCTGAGCATAAAACAATTAGATTTGAAACTGAAACAAGTAGATCTGAAACTTACCTCTTGAATTAATGAGAGATATACGTGACACATGTGAATGTAAGCCTCTGTATAATATGCTCAGATACAGTTCAGGTTCATGGATCAAGCCTCTTAGGGTTTGATCTCTGTCAAAGAGAACTCCAAGACTGTTTTGGTAATAGAAAAGTGCCAAGGAAAGATAACAATAATCCCAAGCAAGTAACTCAAACAATAAACCCTTCTATCATCAGTGATGCCACAGGGATATATATGGAACAACAATCGACAAGTTTCTTGCTCAGAAAAATAGGGCAGCAAACTGCAAACCCTCACTGTACTCCATGCGTCAGCTAGGGTGGAGGTAGAGACAGCCACAGAGTGTGCCTAGAAGATGGCCGTGGCTCCTCTACACATAGATTGGTGACCAGGGAGGGAGACAACAACCTTACAACAGATTCGACAACTAAGAAAAGAGCTGATATGATATTGAAGACTGGTTCGACTGCTAATAAAGGGACAGATCTGCAAATGAAGACAGTTCTGGCAGTACTATACACCACAGAGAAGAAACCTCCAACAAAACTCCAAGGTAGAAACTTTCCAGCCAATGCCAAACACAGAACTGAAACTTGAACAAGCGAGGAGGCCGCAAAAATCAAGAAAGGACTGTCACTGAGGTAGCCGCAACTTGTAGAAGGGTGAGAGAGTGAGTGTAAGTGAAATGAAAGGATAGATTCTAATTTATAGTTGAGGAGATGGTTTTAGGGTATTAAAATAATAATTAATTATTGACATATTATTAATATAAATATTAATTAATATGTCAATTTAATATTAATTAATATTCTAATTATATTAAAACCCCAATCACAAAATTAAAACCCCACTCACACAAAATGAAAACCCAAACATAAACCGAGAGGGAAAACCAATCACGTGATTAAGAGAAAGTCAATGGGGGTTCCTTAGTGGCAAAGCAAGTCCATATGAGTCTCATGGTGATCAATAAACTTTATCATCACTGCATAAGGGGGTACATCACACAATGTGGTCATGCCCATCTTCATAGACTCTCCTAGGTCTCATGGACCATTCCGGGAGAGAGGAAGAGGATCACACATCAACACATCTTGGTATTACACCAAGATCTACCTGGTCAAAGATCAAGTTGCCCCAGAACACATCTAGGGGCCTTAGAACACATCTAGGGTCTTATCCACCAAGGTACAAGACCAAGGATCAACCCATCCATTAAGCAAGGGTTCCCTGGAACACATCCAGGGGCCCTAGACACATCTAGGGACTTATATCAACCACCAAGGAACACATCCAAGGATCAATCCAAGCACCGAGCAAGGATTCTCTGGAACACATCCAGGGGCCCTGGAACACATTGAGGGTCTTACTGCTTGGTCCTAGACCAAGAACTCCAGTGATCTACTGGGGGCCCTCACAAGGGTCTTTTTCCATGGCATTCACTGCTTGGTCTCATAACAAGAAACCCCAGGAGTGTGCCGGGGGCCCTAGTCCTCAGCTAGGGTCTTATGCCATCCTCCAGGAGAATGGCTCTTGCAGCTGCACTAATTTCAACACTCCCTCTCAGCAAGAGAGGCATTCTCAGCAACACCAAGCTTGTCTCAAAAGTACACAAACTTTGTCAAGGACAGTGGCTTGGTGAAAATATCTGCAGTCTCTTCTGTCGTCGGAACATACTGAATACTGAGAATGTTCTTCTGCACCATGTCTCGAACATAGTGATATCTCATCTCAATGTGTTTCGATCTGTCATGAAACATCGGATTCTCAGAGAGCTTTATACAACTCTGGTTGTCACAGTGGATGACTGTGGGTTCTAGCTCTACACTGAACAAGTCTGAAGGTAGCTTCCTGAGCCACACTGCTTCTCTGCTAGCAACACTTGCAACAATGTATTATGCTTCTGCAGTGCTTTGGGCTATGGAGCCCTGTTTCCTGCTGGACCAGGAGATCATCGCTGAACCTAAACTGAAACAATATTTGGAAGTGCTCTTCCGGTCCACTGAACTGCCCATCCAATCTGAATCTGTATATCCATGAAGCATTACACCTCCACTGGAAGTGTATCTGAGCCCATAGGCTATAGTCCCCCGAACATATATCAGAATATGTTTAACAACAACCATATGTATATGCTTTGGTTCACACATGAACTGGCTGAGGGCATTCACTGCATAACAAATGTCCGGTCTGGTATGTATGAGATACATCAAGGACCCAATGATTTGCCGATATAAGGTGGGGTCTTCCGGATCTGTTCCTGTAACCTAATTTTGCAATTTCTTTAGGTTAGAAATCTTCGGTGTGGTCCTGGACTTATAGTCCATCATGCCAAATTTGCGGAGCACATCAACTGCATATATTCTTTGTGAGAGAAAGATCTCACCTGGTTTCTGCCACACCTCTAAGCCCAAAAAATAACGCATAAGCCCCAAGTCTTTCATTTCAAATTCTGATGAAAGCTCCCTCTTAGTCCGAGCTATCAAGTTTTCTTCACCAGTGAGGAAAAAATCATCCACATATAAGACTAAGATAATCGAGTGATTCTGTATAATCTTTATATAAATATTGGGATCTGCTATGCTCTTGGTGAATCCAAGACTCTTTAGAAAACTGTCTATTCTCCCATACCAAGCTCTCAGAGCGTGCTTCAATCCATACAAGGATTTCTTGAGTTTGCACACATGAGATTCTTTCTCATGGATCACGAATCCTTCAGGCTATTCGTTATACACTTCTTGCTCAACTTCATCGTTAAGAAATACAGTCTTAACATCCATCTGGTGAAGTTTCCAACCAAAAACTGCGGCAAGAGAGATAATAATCCTGATGGAAGTAAATCTGGAAACTGGAGCAAAAATATCATCATAATCAATTCCTTCTTTCTGAGAGAAGCCACGAGCTACAAATCTAGCTTTAAATTTTTCAACACTGCCATCTGCTGTATGCTTTATCTTATAAAGCCATTTGGAGGTTAACACTGATTTGCCACGAGGTCTTGGAACCACTGCCCATACATCATTCTTTAGAATTGAATCATATTCTTCTATCATAACATCTTTCCACACTTGATGTTTGGAGGCTTCTTCAAATGTGAAAGGTTCTGAATCAATGACAAGATTCAATTGAGCTATAAGTCCATAGTACTTATTTGGTTTCTTGCTTTCTCTGAAAGTGCCCTTAGGTGTTGAATGCTTTTCTGCTTCCTTTAGAATTTCCCGTCACCAGGCTGGTTTCCTTTTAATAAGAGATTTTTCTTAAGGAAACTCAATAGTATCCCTTGAGGGATCCACTGGAAGCTCTGAGGTCTCCTCCCTTTGCTCATCTGGAAGAGGTGACTCTGAAGGTTCAAGAGATGGAGCTTCCTGCTCCTCTGAATCACATAGAAGTTCTCTAGCACGACGAAAAGTTGCTTCCTCATGAAAGGTAACGTCTCTGTTGAACTCAATGAACTTTTGACCCGAGATATAAATAATGTAAGCCTTTGAGGTTTCATTGTATCCCACAAAAGTCCTTTTCTTTCTGGAGGGCTCTAGCTTAGTCCTCTTTTCTTTTGGAATGTGAATATAGAATGGACTGTCAACGATTCTCAAGTGATCAACTGATGGCTTTATACCAGTGAAAACTTCTTCTGGAGTTTTCACTTCAAGGGCTTTGTGAGGACACCTATTCTGAATGTAGACTGCAGTACTTGCAGCTTCGACCCAAAGAGATAAAGGTAGATTCTGGTCCTACATCATGGCTCTAGCTGCTTCACAGATTGTTCTGTTCTTTCTTTCTGCAACCCCATTCTGCTGGTGATTATAAGGCACAATCAACTTCCTCTAAATCCTGGAAGCCCGACAGAGTTCATCATACTTGTAGGAGTCAAATTCTTTACCATTGTTAGTTCTGAAAACTTGGATGTGTCTGCCTGTCAGATTTTCAACAAGATTCTTGAAATCTTGAAATCTGCTGAAAGATTCATCTTTAGTATTTAAAAAGTAAATCCAAGTTTTACAAGAACAATCATCAATAAAAATGATATAGTAAATACAACCATTCATAGATGGAGCAGTCATAGGCCCACGAAGAGCAGAATGAATTAGAACTTGAATGCCATTATATTTTCTATTGCTGTGAGGATAAGTTTTCTTTGTATTCTTATCGAGGGCACAACATCTACAAACACTATCATGCTCAAAAGAAAACACTAGCATACCTGTTACCATCTTTTGCAAACTTGGAAGAGCGTTGTAGTTGAGATGTCCAAGCCTTCTGTGCCAGAGCTCGCAGAGATTAATCATCTCGTGCGCTAGTGCTTGAACAACTTGACCTGTGATTTTGTAAAGTCCACTCTCACGAGTTCCAATAGTCATAGCAGTGCTCAAATCTTCATTTGAGGCTCACATGAGAGCCTTCCCTTGGTGAAGGCTGATGAGTATCCTTTGCTTTCTAACATTGCAGCTGAGATTAGATTTTTCTTTAAACCAGGAACATAAAGAATTTCATGAATATGAAAGATATTACTTGATTGAAGTTGGAAAGAAGCAGATCCAAACCCTTTTATGTCATAAGTACCATCATCACCCAGTTCTACCTTTACATTGAATTTTTTATCGCGATAGTTTGCAAGATTTTGTTTGAAACCTGTCATGTGTTTGGAGGCACCGCTGTCTATTAACCAAATCTCCTTTGACTTGGTTATAGTGCCAGAAAGAGCTGAGACAAGATAATATTCTTGGTGATGTTCTTGCTCTTTGGTGGTTGCCCTGGTTTTTCTTCTTTGAGGTTCCTGATGAGGCTCAACTTCTTTAGTGGCAACTAAGGCATGGAACTTTCCTTTTCTTCTCTGTCGAGAGGGAGGGTTCTTGCAATCTTTTGCATAATGTCCTAGATTATTGCAGTTAAAACATCTTACTTTAGATAACTGAGGATTAAGATGAGATAACTTACCTTGAGGTTTCTTACCTTTGCTTTTAGGTTGAGGAAACTTCTTCCATTTCTTGGCTTTATCTGAAAGGGCATGATCTCTTAGAATTGAATGTTCATTTCTGCTTTTGAGTCTTCCTTTTTCTTCTAAGCAGTCATGCCATAATCTGTCAAAGTTAGGTTGAACTTCTCTTCCATTGATTGAAGCGAGAAAGACTCCCCATGAGTCGGGGAGTCCATCAACTGCAGTTTGCACAAAGTCATCATCATTTACAACAACTCCTATTGCTGTAAGCTAATCTCTGGTTTGAACAGTCTTGGAGAAGAAGGCAACAATTGTTTCATCTTTTCCCATCCTCAATGTATGTAATTGTTTCTTCAATATTCTCTTCTGAGTTGGAGCCTTCTTTTCATAGAGATTTGCTAGGGCATCAAAGCAATATTTGACAGTTCCTAGATGACCAATGATGGGCATCATGCTGTCTTTAACAGAGTCAAAGATGACTCTTTTAGCTTGGGCTTGTTTCTTCTTGTATGCTGCCCTGACAGTGTTTTAAGTGGGTTCTTCAATTACCCTATTTATCAACTCTTCCAAATCACTCTCTTCAAGGATGTTGAGTATCCTGCATTTCCAAGCTTTGAAATTGGAGGTCCCTTCAAGTCTATCTTCAACTTTGACTGAAGAGGAGGCCATGCTGAGTTCTGGATCAATTTATGTAGATGATATTCTACTGATCTGCAAAACAAACCCTAACAAAATGGATCTATGCAGGCTCAAGTCTGCAATTTTTGAGCTTTTTTCACACCCTATGCTCTGATACCATGTTAGAAATAGGGAAAAATCAAAATAATAATGCTTTTAAAATTTTCTGCTTACTAGATCAGCATACACATACAACATATCTAAACCAAATAAATATTTTTGAGTAGAAACAAATAAGAAACAAAATAGATCTGAAACAATAATTATTTTGAGCATAAAACAATTAGATCTGAAACTGAAACAAGTAGATCTGAAACTTACCTCTTGAATTAGTGAGAGATGTACCTGACACACATGTGAATGTAAGCCTCTGTATAATATGCTTAGATATAGTTCAGGTTCATGGATCAAGCCTTTTGGGGTTTGAACTCTGTCAAAGAGAACTCTAGGATTGTTTTGCCAATAGAAAAGCCCCTAGGAAAGATAACAATAACCCTAAGCAACTAACTCAAACAATAAACCCTTCTATCATTAGTGATGCAGAGGGATAGATCTAGAACAACAATCCACAAGTTTCTTGCTCAGAAAAATAGGGCAACAAACTGCAAACCCTCACTATACTCCATGTGACAGCTAGGGTGGAGGTAGGGACAACCACGGAGGGTGCCCAGAAGATGGCCGCGGCTCCTCCACACACAGATCGATGACCAGGGAGGGAGACAACAACCCTACAACAGGTTCGACAGCTAAGAAATAGGTGATTTGATATTGAAGACTGGTTCGGCTGCTAATAAAGGGACAGATCTGCAAATGAAGACAGTTCGGGCAGTACTATACACCACATAGAAGAAACCTCCAGCAAAACTCCAAGGTAGAAACTTTCCATCCAATGCCAAACACATAACTGAAACTTGAACAAGTGAGGAGGCCGCAAAAATCAAGAAAGGACTGTCACTGAGGTAGCCTCAACTTGTAGAAGGGTGAGAGAGTGAGTGTAAGTGAAATGAAATGATAGGTTCCAATTTATAGTTGAGGAGATGGCTTTAGGGTATTAAAATAATAATTAATTATTGACATATTATTAATATGTCAATTTAATATTAATTAATATTCTAATTATATTAAAATCCCAATCACAAAATTAAAACCCCACTCACACAAAATGAAAACCCAAACATAAACCAAGAGGGAAAACCAATCACGGGATTAGGATAAAGTCAATGGGGGTTCCTTAGTGGCAAAACAAGTCCATATGAGTCTCAAGGTGATCAATAAACTTTATCATCACTGCATAAGGGGGTACATCACACAATGTGGTCATGCCCATCTTCATAGACTCTCCTAGGTCTCATGGACCATCCCGGGAGAGAGGAAGAGGATCACACATCAACACATCTTGGTATTACACCAAGATCTACCTGGTCAAAGACTAGGTTGCCCCAGATGTGTTCTGGGGCANCACAATGTGGTCATGCCCATCTTCATAGACTCTCCTAGGTCTCATGGACCATCCCGGGAGAGAGGAAGAGGATCACACATCAACACATCTTGGTATTACACCAAGATCTACCTGGTCAAAGACTAGGTTGCCCCAGAACACATCTGGGGGCCCTAGAACATATCTAGGGTCTTATCCACCAAGGTACAAGACCAAGGATCAACCCATGCATTAAACAAGGGTTCCCTGGAACGCATCCAGGGGCCCTAGACACATCTAGGGACTTATATCAACCACCAAGGAACACATCCATGGATCAATCCAAACATCAGGCAAGGATTTTCTGGAACACATCCAGGGGCCCTAGCACACATCTAGGGTCTTACTGCTTGGTCCTAGACCAAGAACCCCAATCATGTACCGTGGGCCCTCACAAGGGTCTTTTGCCATGGCACTCACTGCATGGTCTCATACCAAGAAACCCCAGGAGTGTGTTGAGGGCCCTAGTCCTCAGCTAGGGTCTTATGCCATAAAAATATGAGGTTTTATTGCTAGGGTCTTATGCCATAAAAATATGAGGTATAGGGTCTTATGCCATAAAAATAGGGTCTTATCTAAAAATATGAGGTATTGTGCAAGACATAACTCTAAGAAAGGGAGTGGACCACTAAAAATGAGCATGAATGAGTAAAATATTACGATAATTCTTCTAGTTGAGTGCTAAACAACCACCTTTGTGGGAGAAATCAAACAAATAATATAATAAAGGAGTGGTTGTAACTTGTAACCTCCAACAAGATAAATATAAAGAGATAAGGGTGAATTAAGGTTTTGACCATGTTATGACTTCAAGAAATAATAAAGTATGAATCTCCAAGAATAGTAAGAATACCATGTAAATGCATGCAATGAGCCACTTGTGGCCTTCCTCAAGCTCTAAGTACATGGAAGACACATGCAAGGGGACACTTGTCCTCCTTTTGTGATACATGCCCCTCCATAACAACCTCCAATAAAATAATATATATGTGCCACGTCAAAGAGGTGAGGGTGCTGTCCAAATAGCTGAAATAATGCCAAGTGTAGATGAAATATCCATGCAATAATGATGAGACAGTGCCTAGGAGAGGTGCACCCTAGAAGACTATGCCATGTAACTACCTCAACCAATTATCATATATAAAATATCCTCCATATGAAGTGCGCCTAGGAAGACGTGCCAAAGTGGTTAGCCTCATCAATATGTTTGCCAAAACCATTAACTGATTTGCCAATAGGATGTGCACAATAAGGAGACAACCTAGAGAAGTGTGCCAAAGTCGTTACACCCCTCATAAATATAATACTCCTCCATGACAAATTCCATAATGATGCTCAACCAATCCAAAGAGAGTGGACCCTGCTGCCGCCTTTATACACACCTTGAGAACGTGGAAGAAATCTTCAATCCACTTGGTGTGTCCTTGGGGGGCAAGTCTTGAGTCAAGGTGCTATCACCTGATCATCGACTCCTCCATCTAGGCCAAGTGGCAAATGAAACCTCACACTTGGCTCACTCTCTTCCCATTTTCTATTTATACAAGCATTCACCCATTGCATATGCTAGTTCGAGCTTGGGGAATTGCTTGTTGTTGTATTGTAATCTATCATTCTCATTGGAATACAAAGACTTCGGAGGTCAAATTGGTGGCTTGGATAGTGTGTGGATGCAAGTTCTTATGAGGTGATTTTGTTCTATTATGCTTGTTATGTTATTTTGGTTGAAGTTGGCCTTATAGGACTCAGGAGTACTATTACTCATTAGGATAAGATTGTTAAGCAAGTTTGATTATTGATCTTATTATTTATCTATTCAAGAGATTTTTGTATGCTCTATTCGTTTTGCTTAACCAACATTGCTTTGAAGTCTCTCTTGTAGGTGATACCACTTTCTATCCTCTTTGCTTGCAAGTATACGAAGCTTTGGAAAGCTCACTTGGAGGATTGGATGATCTAGATTGACTCTACCATTCCTCTATTATCTATGAAGAAGATCCCTCCTCATTCTACCAAAGGACCCCATTGCCCAAGAAATTCCAAGCACAAGCTTGTTCTCTCTCTCCACAAAAAAAACACCTTCATTTATTTAGTTACTTTCAATTTGCATGCTATATTAGATCTAAATTTGATTTAAAAGTTAGATTTGGTTCCTATTGTTGCATGCATGTTACTTAGATCTAGATCCAAGTTTTATTTTCATATCTAAAAGCTAGATCTCAAGTAATAATTGTTGATTTTTCTCACTTCTGCAATTTATCCCAATCCCGGTTTCAACCACTCCTTATCACTCCAAATGTTTAATGCCCATTCCCAATATTAATGAAATTTGCAGACATTAATATGCATTAAATATTTAAAATGAAATTTGACTGAAACACATGAAATAAATGATCTTTTCAATGGCTGTACAAAAACTTAGAAATAAACCAGCAAGCATACATTTAATGACACAATGATATTTGGTCAATTGACCCTGGAAAAACCCCAATGTGGGGAAAACCAGTGAGAGAGAGGGAGTTCTTCATATTTCTTCAATTTCTGGAAATTACATTTCAGCAAAAATAAAACCAGCAGACATTAACTTATCTCTTCATCGATATCCGTGCTTGAAATTGACTGGAAGACACCCCAAATCTGCCACCTCGAAATCTGTGCTCAAACAGCCGTACTGTACGGACTGTCACAGCATTAAATGCTGTACAGTTTTATGGAAAATCGTGCCCAGAAATAACAGCGGCCGTATGGCGGCCGTACAACCTGTACGGACTACTAAATGCGCTTGTTCTCTTCGTTTTGCGTGCTGCTGTGCGTTCTGAACAGGTACAATAAATGCTGCCGTACCAAATCCGTACTGTACGGATTTTCCTTCCTGTTGGTTGCCTCGAAATCCGTGCCCTGCTTTTGCCTTGGAATTCGT